>JAEKOY010000996.1:0-15225 GCA_021234595.1 Delia radicum | reverse complement strand
TATTTGAAAGAAAAAATAAATGCATTTTCATTTGTATTTGGCTCTTTACGTACTTTTGACACAAACAGGCGTTGAATATTATTAGGTGTCCGTTCTAAGGAGTGAGATCTAAAATTCTCAACACGTTTTCACTTACAACTGGTTTTGTAAACGACACTAAACTAAAGTATCCTAAGAAGGCTGTCAGATTATATGTGCAAATATTTAGTCTACAGGCTCATTATTTCGGTTATAATTGGAACTCGAATCGCCAGAACAGGATTAAAACCAAAAAGGGGCGAAGGACCAAAAAATGTTTTTCTTGATCATATATTCTGGTTGTCTCAGAACAATTACACTGTGGAGCAAATTCAGGTTAGCAAAAGTTAGGTCGATTCTGAGAGTGAGGGGTGAAAATAGAGCCTAAATTAGAAGACCCCGTATCGCGGCGTTTGTTTATGGTAGTTAGAATTGTTTTTTAATCGACCTTCGAACTTTGCCAGGTCAAATGCCGATTTTCAGCATATTGTTTACATGATTGTGTGGCTATAACTCGTCGACTAATTAATATTATTTCAATCTGTAAAAGCAAATTAATTGCTAGAGAACTGTCCATATTATTATAGATCAAACAGAAAGCAAAAAAAGACTTAGTTTTGTGGAAAATATTTTCAAATAGCATGAAAAAAAAAAAAATGTTCCAACATTTTGCTACATAAGCACCACAAAAATTTTCTAAATCATTTTTTTAAAAAAATTTAATTGTTGGACAGGTCTCTAGCAATAATTTGGCTTCTACAGATTGAAAAAATATCAATTAGTTGACGAGTTATAGCCAAAAAACCATATAAACAATATGCTGAAAATCGGCATTTGACTGCCAAGTTCGAAGGTCGATTAAAAAACAATTCGAACTAACATAACAAAACGCCGCGATATGGGTCTTCTAATTTAGCCTCTATTTTTACCCCTCACTCTCAGAATCGACCTAACTTTTGCTAACCTGAATTTGTTCCACAGTGTTATGCTAGGAGAATAAAAATCTTAAATCGAGCCCTTTTTGCAAAAATCTGTTTTTAATTTGGAAAATTATTAGTGAGGAAAAATTAAATTATTACTGGGGAAAAATTCAATTGATATGCCATATCGAAAAATACTGAATTTTTTGCATAAACATGGCAACCGAAGTGACAGCAAAATTGTGCATCCACTAAAAAGTCTACACTGAGTTAAATGGTGGTATGTGTTTTGTTGGTGGGGTCACGCCCCTATTAAAGTGGGCTAGTCTTTGAAAATTGGAAAGGTTTCGCGATTATTGTAAAATCGGATTCGAGAATTATATGTCACACCTTATATATTCTTTTAAAAAAAATGCTTGATATTCCGATTGGGAATGATTAATATAAAATGATCTGGCATCACCACAATTTGACTTTGCAGACTTTGCTAAACCAAATTTATGACGTTTCTATAAAAACATTGTTGTTTCTGCCTCAGTCTCCTTCTTTATCTTCTCTAAGTTTGTTTTATTGTTTAATTAATACTACACACATTTTTAAAGGTGTATTAACAAAAGAAATTAAAAAATATTTAAGTGAAGCGTGTTATTATGTGACTCATTGTTAATTGTATTAAATAAAAAAAAAACAAATGATAGGTAAATATTTTTATAAATAACTTTGGCATAATTGTAAAAAAATTTTAAGCCTATGACGCCAAATCTTTAGATTCTGATTTCTTTTTACTTCGTCATAAGATTATTCATTAGGGCGGGTCGATTTAAAAAATCGTTCAACGTACAAGGAAAATCGTATTCTAGGGATCAAAATAAAGAAACTTTGCCGAATTAACCATACCTCTAAAACGAATTCTGATGTCCCGACTTTTGACCCGTAGGGTAAAATTTTGAAAAATCCCCACTTGACCCATTTAGAGTGACCCAATCGAATCCAACCCAATCGAATATAATTTATACATTCATCTGGTAGATCGTCTTCCGGAGAAGAAATAGAGACCCTAATCTTAGAAAGACTCCTTATACTTTCTGAAATATCTCTATCCCGAGATTTGTACATTTTGCTATAAAAACACGGCTTAAAAAGCCCTCTTTCAACTTAAATTTTAACCCCTTAACGGTTACCAAGAATGATGATTATGCATTATCTGCTAGCGCGTCTCCCGGAGAAGAAGTAGCTCCCATAATCTTGTAGAGATTCCTCCTACTTTCTGAATATCAAAGTGAGCTTTTTCAAAATTTGGACCCTACCAGTCAAAAGTCGGGGACATCAGAATTCGTTTTAGAGGTATGGGTCCTTCGGCAAAGTTTCTTATTTTGATTCCTAGAATACGATTTCCTTGTACGTTGAGCGATTTTTTTGCCTCCCAACAAATCGACCCGCTCTATTATTCATATTAATATGCTGATTATATTTACAATATAATCTTGTTGCCTGCCGGTTGGGCTATTGATCTTTCTCTTTATTACGTATCGTCATCATCATTATAGGCATCATGTTGCGGATAAAATCTGAACAAAGCTAAATCGACATTTTTGTAGTTTGATATAAATGTAGACTTTATTTAGAAAATGCTTTATATACATGAGTCAGGACTTGAAAATAGATGTTTTTCAAATGAAAAAAAAAATAGATGTGGTATGGAAATATATTGGAAATGGTTTCTAAATCGATAAGTAACTAGCAATTTTTTCATATTTTGTGGTTGTCGACAAGCACGATCATTTGTCAGTTTTCGATTATAGTAATTTCAAAAAACGATCTTGCATTTTTTTAACTACCGGTTTTATTTTAAATTATTGGCAGCCCATGCAAAAATTCAAATATTTATGTATAAATGAACATATTTATGTATAAATGAACATATTTATGTTATTATATACAGTCTAACACATGGTCATATATGTGTATATCTGCTATATATACATAGGTCAATGTATGTTTATGTAATGTACGTTTACGATATCCCATATGGTCATATATCGAGCTATACAAGACCCTATATAAACATAAGTGTTTAAATATACTCATATCTAATCATATAAGTCCATATACCCTCAAATTTCGGATTGGAATAAGCATAGTTATATAAATGATCGTGTATGATCATGTGCTGAAGTATATGATCAGCTATGTCCATGAATAATCGTATATGTTGTTATATAATTCGATTTTTACGTGGGAAACTTTTTTTACTGAGAACATTTTATTCACCAGAGTCTTCAACAAAATTGGACTAAAATGCTGCGGTTTATATAAAACATTTTAAGATGCCTTCATATTTTCAGTCACCACCCAGGTAGAAATTTGGGATGGTACAAAAAACGAAGAGTTTTCAAACGTTGTTTTTGATGGTACTAAAATAAAAGCGTTTCCAAAGCGATAATTGCAAATAATACGAAAAAAAAGCATTTAAAAAACATTACTTTGGATTGCTATTCGAACGTTCGGACAAAGTATTTTAGGAATACTTTTTATACAAAACTTACAAATATTTGTGAAATAAAACACTGTAAAAAACATTGGTTCAAAGCGTTTTTCCAACGTTTGTAAAAAGTACTTAAGAAGTTCTTATCGTACAAAATTTACAACGGTTTATAAAATAAAACCAATGTAAAACCATTGAGTTAAAGCGTTTTTCTAACATTTGCCAATAGTACTTTAGAAATACTTTTTTTTTTGCGATTGCAGCTGTTGTCTCTGTTATAATAGGTCCATTCGTTTACAAACCAAAATTTGCACAAATTTGTGCAAATTTGTACTGGATTTTACTGAAATGCGTTCGCGTACACATAAATTTGCAAAAGAGAGCATCTACTAAGAGAGCAAATTTTTACTGGAATAAATTTTTGCCAGTAAAATCCAGTAAAATCCAGTAGAAAACAAAAACATATGATTGAATTAAGTAAACAAACAAAAATAAGCATACATTTAGTAATAAAAACATTTAAAAGATTAAAAGCTGAATTAAAAAGGGCGGCAAACACTAAAATAATTATTTTCAACATGAATCAAATTAAAGAGTAGTGTTTTGTCCGTCGTGCTGTCAACACGTTTTTAAATTTGTCTTGTCGTGTTTGCGTTTGTCCCTATAAATTCCGTTTAAATTTAAATGAAACAAATAACATTAATAGTGTCGTTCTGTTAAAAAAAAAAAAAAAAAACAAAAATTATTCAAATCCATAACAAATAACAAACACAAAACATAATATAAAACTAGACTACACATCAACCATAAATCTATATAAAAAAAAAAAAAAAACGTTAAATAACAAATAAATTTAAAACAATAACAACAAACATTAACATTATCAAATAACAATACATTTAAATACAACTACATTAAACAACAATAACAACAAGCATCAACATCATCAAAGCAACAATACTTTTAAATAAATATTTCAACAAAAAAAAAATACATCTGATCCTCGCTATACGGCTCTGTTTTTTTATAATGACCAAGCAAGGGGCTTTTATGCCTCCATAATAAGTGTCATTGTCCTTTTCCTTTCCATTGTCCTACGGTGTATAGGGGGCGGGGAGTCAAATTGTTGCCTGGTTGTTTACTGTCAAAGGTATAACACTGGACATTAAATAACCAATTACAGCAACAATTTCGACTACTGTGCCCCATATACACTCGTAAGGAACATTGATATTATTTTTTTTTCTTATTTTGTTATGACAGGCAGATTTCGTATAGACTTCTGCAACATACGCGGACTGAGAGCGAATTATTTTTCTGTATATGCTCACATTCGTTTCCATAGGCCGGATGTTTTCGCCTTATGTGAAACTCAGGTTTGTGAGGATGCTGATCCACAGGATTTTCACATACCTGGGTATCACCTTCTATCCCTTTTTTCTTTACATAGGGGCCTTGCAATGTACATTCGCTATGATGTTGTGTACCAGTATCAGCAACAGTTGTACTGTAATGATAAGGAATTTAGCTCTCTTTGGGTTAAATTCCAGATCAGGTCGCACATATTGCACTTCGGGTTTCTATATAGAAGTCCAAACACGGAATTGGCTAAATCCCTTGATGGCTTCGATGCCCTTTCCGATTCAATTTCGAAAAATCTTGGAGGGTTGTCCGAATAGTGAAATCGTTGTTGCTGGTGATTTTAATATCCACAACTCATCCTGGATTCGCCATTCGAGCCATACAACTCCCGAGGGCCAATACGTTGAGCTTTTCGCCGCGCATAATGATCTTGCGCAACTTGTGAATGAGCCAACACACAATGTATGTGTTGAAGGGCAATCGCGGAACACTCTCGACCTCTTCCTCACTTCTCACCCTGAAAAGTATGAAGTGAAAATACTTGCACCTCTCGGCAATTCGGATCACAGTACAATTTCTGCATCATTTTCATATTCTACTCTTCGTAGCGTTTCCAACTTAGCGCCAAAACGCTCTATTTTCCTATATGAAAAAGCTCGTTGGGCCGAGCTCAACGATTTCTTTCGGCATTTTAACTGGAAAAATCTGTTTTCTCGACGACAACGTCGATGCCGCTGCAGAAATGGTAGTCAATATTATTATGCTAGGAATGAAACTTTTTATTCCAACGAAGCATATTTCGGCTAATCAAAACACAAGTGTTGGTTTAACCCAGACGTGCAAAAATGCAGTCAGATCCAGAGAGGCAGCGTTCAGTAATTGGCGTTCGAATAAGAACGCCGTTACTGATCTGCACCGCAAAAAAGGCGAGAGAACCGAGTGTGCCAAGGTACTTAGACGCGAAAAGGTTTTATACGAACAGCGTCTACGTGCCAAAGTTCTTTCTGCTCCTCGGGGCAGTAAGACCTTTTGGTCGTTTGTTAAAGAGTAAGGGATAATGCTAGTTCTTCTATTCCAACTCTTTTAAAGGACGATCAATCATTCACTGACCCGGTTGATAAGGCCAACCTTTTCGCTGAACTTTTTGCAAGAAATTCTTTCTTGCCGGAAAGCGATCAACCACTGCCCGTTCTCGAAAAGGGTATCCTATACTATGCCTTTGATTTTCTTTCGGGCCCGGGCAGTCAAAAGGGTTCTTGCGGATCTCAACGTAAATAAGTCACCGGGGCCGGATGGCATATCAGCACTGGTGCTGAAACAGTGCTCTTTAACGTTGGCACGTCCATTGGCAAAACTTTTTCAGCTCTTCGTACCGTGCGGGAATTTTCCCCTCTTGCTGGAAGGTGGCCAATGTCCAGCCTATCCCTAAAAAGGGTGCGGCTAACAACCCTGAAAATTACCGCCCAATCGCAATTTGCTCTGCGCTCTCCAAAGTGATGGAGACCATGGTTAACCACCATCTTGTGAAATATTTAGAGACCAATTCACTTTTAAATGATCGACAGTATGGCTTCCGTAGTGGTCGATCTACGGGAGACCTGTTGGCGTTTCTATCGGAACGTTGGAGCCGGTCAATCCACCGCTTTGGTGAGAGTAAAGTGGTTGCTCTAGATATTTCTAAGGCGTTCGATCGTGTGTGGCACGGGGGCACTCGTGACTAAGCTAGTTGCTTTTGGTGTCGGGTAATGTCTTCTCTCGATTTATAACGAGTTTTCTCAGAGACCGCACTATACGTGTTGTTTTAGATGGGGTCTCATCAAACGAGTTTCAGCTAAATTCAGGGGTACCGCAAGGTTCTGTTCTTTCTCCTACCCTTTTTCTTATTTTTATTAATGACCTTCTTGGTCAGACCATCAACCCTATCTACTCTTTTGCAGATGACAGCAACATTTGTCATTCATTTTCATTCGATCACAGGCCAAGCTCTTTGGAGATAGAGGGCATGCGGCAGAACATGAATGACACACTCAATCAAGACCTTTCTACAATCTCCGAGTGGGGTCGCGCGAATAAGGTCGATTTTAATGCACGCAAGACCCAATGTTGTATGTTAACCCACAGACGGGCTGTGGAATTGACATTGTCATCTGTAACTATGGATGGTATAGGTATTGAGGAATCGGATACTCTTGATGTTCTGGGCATGAGAATACAATGTGATGTCCGTTGGAATAAGCACGTATTTCAAGTGTCGAAAGAGGCATTCAAGTGTCTCGGTTTTCTAAAACGGTGCAAGACTTACTTCACTCCATCCGATCTCCTTACTATTTATACCAGCTATATCCGGCCCAAAAATGGAATACAACTCTCATATATGGGCAGGGGCTCCACTGTCTATTCTGAAGCTTCTGGACCGTGTTCAGGGGAGGGCGGTGAAGCTTATCAATGACAGTAGTGTATCCAACTCTATTGATTCATTGGAGCATCGTCGGAATGTGGGTTGTGTGACACTTTTCTATCGATATTACCATGGGAGATGCTCATCTGAGATAAGTGAACTTATTCCACGAGCCCGAGTTTTTATTCGTAATACTCGCTTATCTAGTAGAGCACATCCGTTTGTAGTTGATTGTCCTGTGTTTCGCACAACGCATTACAGAGAAAATTCGTTTTTTAGTCGAACGATTCGTATGTGGAACAAACTTTCCCGCAGAAGTCTTCCCTGTTACTTACAATTTAGAAAAATTTAAATCAAATATCCACAAACACTACTCCCTCTTTCCTCCTTCCCATACCTTATTTTCCTGATCAATACAATGCACTGCATGAGTAGGGGGCATCCCCTGAGTATTGGTTAAATTATAAAAAAAAAAAAAAAAAAAAAAAAAAAAAAATCGTTCAACGTACAAGGAAAATCGTATTCTAGGGATCAAAATAAGAAACTTTGCCGAATTAACCATACCTCTAAAACGAATTCTGATGTCCCGACTTTTGACCCGTAGGGTAAATTTTGAAAAATCCCACTTTGACCCATTTAGAGTGACCCAATCGAATCCACCCAATCGAATATAATTTATACATTCATCTGGTAGATCGTCTTCCGGAGAAGAAATAGAGACCCTAATCTTAGAAAGACTCCTTATACTTTCTGAAATATCTCTATCCCGAGATTTGTACATTTTGCTATAAAAACAACGGCTTAAAAAGCCCTCTTTCAACTTAAATTTTAACCCCTTAACGGTTACCAAGAATGATGATTTATGCATTAATCTGCTAGCGCGTCTCCCGGAGAAGAAGTAGCTCCCATAATCTTGTAGAGATTCCTCCTACTTTCTGAAATATCAAAGTGAGCTTTTTCAAAATTTGACCCTACCAGTCAAAAGTCGGGACATCAGAATTCGTTTTAGAGGTATGGGTCCTTCGGCAAAGTTTCTTATTTTGATTCCTAGAATACGATTTTCCTTGTACGTTGAGCGATTTTTTTGCCTCCCAACAAATCGACCCGCTCTATTATTCATATTAATATGCTGATTATATTTACAATATAATCTTGTTGCCTGCCGGTTGGGCTATTGATCTTTCTCTTTATTACGTATCGTCATCATCATTATAGGCATCATGTTGCGGATAAAATCTGAACAAAGCTAAATCGACATTTTTGTAGTTTGATATAAATGTAGACTTTATTTAGAAAATGCTTTATATACATGAGTCAGGACTTGAAAATAGATGTTTTTCAAATGAAAAAAAAAAATAGATGTGGTATGGAATATATTGGAAATGGTTTCTAAATCGATAAGTAACTAGCAATTTTTTCATATTTTGTGGTTGTCGACAAGCACGATCATTTGTCAGTTTTCGATTATAGTAATTTCAAAAAAACGATCTTGCATTTTTTAACTACCGGTTTTTTATTTTAAAATTATTGGCAGCCCATGCAAAAATTCAAATATTTATGTATAAATGAACATATTTATGTATAAATGAACATATTTATGTTATTATATACAGTCTAACACATGGTCATATATGTGTATATCTGCTATATATACATAGGTCAATGTATGTTTATGTAATGTACGTTTACGATATCCCATATGGTCATATATCGAGCTATACAAGACCCTATATAAACATAAGTGTTTAAATATACTCATATCTAATCATATAAGTCCATATACCCTCAAATTTCGGATTGGAATAAGCATAGTTATATAAATGATCGTGTATGATCATGTGCTGAAGTATATGATCAGCTATGTCCATGAATAATCGTATATGTTGTTATATAATTCGATTTTACGTGGGAAACTTTTTTTACTGAGAACATTTTATTCACCAGAGTCTTCAACAAAATTGGACTAAAATGCTGCGGTTTATATAAAACATTTTAAGATGCCTTCATATTTTCAGTCACCACCCAGGTAGAAATTTGGGATGGTACAAAAAACGAAGAGTTTTCAAAACGTTTGTTTTTGATGGTACTAAAATAAAAGCGTTTCCAAAGCGATAATTGCAAATAATACGAAAAAAAAGCATTTAAAAAAACATTACTTTGGATTGCTATTCGAACGTTCGGACAAAGTATTTTAGGAATACTTTTTATACAAAACTTACAAATATTTGTGAAATAAAACACTGTAAAAACATTGGTTCAAAGCGTTTTTCCAACGTTTGTAAAAAGTACTTAAGAAGTTCTTATCGTACAAAATTTACAAACGGTTATAAAAATAAAACCAATGTAAAACCATTGAGTTAAAGCGTTTTTCTAACATTTGCCAATAGTACTTTAGAAATACTTTTTTTTTTTGCGATTGCAGCTGTTGTCTCTGTTATAATAGGTCCATTCGTTTACACCAAAATTTGCACAAATTTGTGCAAATTTGTACTGGATTTTACTGAAATGCGTTCGCGTACACATAAATTTGCAAAAGAGAGCATCTACTAAGAGAGCAAATTTTTACTGGATAAATTTTTGCCAGTAAAATCCAGTAAAAATCCAGTAGAAAACAAAAACATATGATTGAATTAAGTAAACAAACAAAAATAAGCATACATTTAGTAATAAAAACATTTAAAAGATTAAAAGCTGAATTAAAAAGGGGCGGCAAACACTAAAAATAATTATTTTCAACATGAATCAAATTAAAGTAGTCAGTTTCAATTATTATAGTAACAATTTATCAGTTTTCTAATATCTGTGTTAATTGTTTTTATTTACATTAATATATTAGAGATGTAAAGCTAATGAATATATGAATACTTCTTACTGCATATAATTCAGGGTACCGAATATCAAAAATCAAGTATTCATGTATTTTCGTATGTTATTTAACTAGAAACAAAATTAAAAATCATGGACAAACTAAACAAGTCTAAAAGCTTCCACAAAAGTTTATTTAATAAATACAATTCCTACGAATTTATGATTATTAATATGCAATGCATCAAGTACCAAAAACAATATATACTGGGTAGTCTAAATAACACATATTTTACAACACTAAGCTTTTTAGCGCTCATATGTTTGAATTAACCTGCAAGTTTTTGCAATTTTTCCGTTCGTTTACTTTTTTGTGCAAGAGCCAGTTCTGAGAGTAAAATTTTCATTTTGCCCAAAATTTACTCATCTACTGGATTTTACTGGAAAAGTAAACGAATGGACCTAATGTCAAACGAGTTGCAACAACAGTTTAGTGGATGCGGAAAGCGAAATAAGGGTGTAGGCAAAGAAAATTTCAGTTCAACCCAAGTATATGAAGAATTAAAGGGTAATAAGTACATAACTTGGTGAAAAAAGTATTTTTTTACAACATTTATTTTCTACAGATTTTTTATTACATCAGTTTGAAACTGAAACACCATCCAAAATTTTGACACAGACAAGCCGCTGGTTGGCGACTGCTAAGTACAGAAACTGCTCAAAACAATCTATTTTCAATCAAATTTTTCTTCGAGCGTTTTGACAATGTTCAAAATTACAACCCTCAAAGCGGTTATCATTTGGGTCGTTTTCATAACGCTTAATAACTGTAAGCCAAAATGTTCTGCAAATACTTATTTAAACGATTGAAAAAGCATTTCAAAAAATTTTGTTTTGCAATGTTTTGAGAACGTTATAAAATACCATCCTCAGACCGTAAATTGGGTTATCATTTTGCACATTCTCAAAACGCTTTAAATTTGTAATTTGGTATGTTCTGAAAACGCTTGTACCATCATGAAAAATGCTTTTAAAAACGTTTTAAAGATTGTATTTTTCTACCTGGGCACTTTTAAAAAATACAAAATTAACGATTTCTGGTTTCCAAAATAACATCGGAATAAAAAAAAATTAAATCTAAATTAACGCCTTCACAGGAATTATGTATTTCACTTAATATTTTGTGAATATACACATAAAACCGTCCAAAAAAAAAAAAAAATACATGAGAAGATAAAAAGATAAACTTTGTGTTTTTTTTATTAAGATTAATGTTAACTGTCAATTTAAAGACAGTTAAAAAATATCAATAAAAAATCCTAATGGATATATCGTCATATGCACTACATCTACTCTAAACTCTCATATTCATAAAAATAAAGCCAGTTAGCCTATTGACATTTTATGTTATGGGTGACAATGATGGTGTAGATCAACCCAATATTTAACAAAATAAACATAAATTTAGCAATATCAAGCCAGGAATGGAAAATTCATACTTAAGAAATTTTAAATGTTTCGCAGACCTACTGAAATTACAAAATGCTATTCATTTTGCAAAATTTACATTTAAAATAAAATCGAAAGAATTTTTTGGAAATAAATTCAAGGAAAAAAATAAAAATCGCGGAAAAAAATGTAAGCGTTTTTTCACTGATAAATTGTTTGCTTAAAAACACACTTTAAAAAAAGAACTTATTAGAAAAGTTAGTAAAACGTCTTGTAAGTCGGTATACTATTATTCAGCAAATTTTTTGCTAAAATTATGTTTTCAGCTAACATTTTAGTTATACTTATTCACCACGTAACTGTTTTGAACTAATGTTTTACAAATTTATTTTGCTAAAAAAAAATTTGCTGATAAGCCAATTAATACTGTGGACGACAACCAAATTGAAAGAATACGCAGAATGAAGTAGATGTCGCGTATTAGAAGCGAGGAAAATGATACTAAAAAGTACAACTCTTGTAAGACATATGTAAAAAGCAACCATGGAAGATTTTTGTATCTGTTAAAATAACTTAAATTTTGTGTTGTCACCCACCGGCTGTTGAAAGTAATTGTCTATTAATTAAATAAAAAACAAAATAATAATATAATATATTTAATAAAGATTAAATGTGTATTTGTAAACTAAATGTTTATAGAGATTAATAGTGCAGTGTGGTCAAATTGCAAACAAATATACGTTCAGGTAGACAGACTAAATCGAAAGGCAAGAACACACATCTTACTAAATTTTTTTTTAGATATTACTTTAATTCATGTCGTAATTGTGTGAGTATGAACATTTTTATATTTTGGGACGTATTGTTAATTATTTTTAAAAGAATCACAAAAATATGTTTATGATTTACAGCAAATAAATTAACTAAAGTATAATTTTTCTACAAAATTTTGAGTTTATTCACTAAATGTTAGCAAAAACTTTTGCTCAATCTTCTAATTTTGTAGCTAAAAATTAGCTCACGAAAGATTTTGCTGACATTAGCAATTTTTTTTGCAAGCACCTTCCGGACTAAAATTTAGCTGACTCAGCAACATTTTTTTTTGCTGACTTTTCTAATTTTTTTGAGTGTAGGTAATAACAATTTGTCAGGTAAATTTTTTTTAAATATTTACTATGCTATTTTTTACGAAATTTTTTTGTTCACGTTTTCTTATTTTTTTTTTTTTTTGTTTATTTTAAACTTTTATATTTGAATTGCCATTAAAAAAATTCGGAACAGCCCTTTAATGCTTTTATTTGTTCAGACAAATGCTCTTGTTATCTTGTTGGGTTTTTTAATTTGAATATCGAAGATTTTCAATGATGTTATTCGTCCACAAAATTAATATAGTTCTAAAAAGAGTACTATTTTTATTAATAAATGCTTCCATCCCTGTTACAAGTATATGCAACATACAAAATACTGATTCATTTGTATGATGCATTGTAGCATGTCTGTTAAGCATAAACATCAATTAAACCTATGGACGAGCTCACAGACAATAAGACTGATTGTATGACTTGACTGACCAATTGTCTGTCTGTATGGGGCGAACTGATAAAAATCTCTAAATGGTGGATGATAGTGATTAACTGTCAATTAGATTATACTTAATTTTTATTTTTTGTTGTTTTTCTGTTTTTCTGTTTTTGGGGAATATATCATATGAAATAAGACAAAAATTATAGTCGATTCCCACATGAGAGTCAACTTTAAGAACTTTTAAAGAATTCGTTCACACTTTGACGGATCGAACTTCAATCCAAAAAACAAAAAAAAAAAATACACGGCTAACCAATTTTTTTTTCTTCTTAAAAACTATATTCAGAATAAATCGAGCCACAGAAAACTAAATATGATCTTTGAGTTCTAGACGAAGGAGTGGTAAAAGTATGGTAATCGTACCCTTAAAATAAGGATTTGTCGATTTTCCTTTAGAAAAGAAATGGTTCAAAATAGAAGAAAATTGATTTTTTTTAAAACCTGTGCCGAATTGTGACCAAAAATGGCCCATTTTTGAAAAGGTGAATTTTTATTAAAAATTTACAAAATTCGAAATTTTGAAAATTTATTTTTTTATTCTATTTATTCCTTAATTACTCAAAATTATTTAGATATGGAATTCTGTCTTCATCACATATCATTAACCCACTTTAGTCTAGAATAAAAATGAAGCTCAAATGTGAAAAAAATTGAAAAAAACGTGTTCATTGTAAATTAAGGAGATTTCGATTCGTTTGGTATATTGATAAAGTGTACTAAACTAACAAACAAGCGCCATTCCTAATCGTACCAATGGTACTTTTATGAGTTAAAAATATAGGTCGTAAAAGGCCACACTTATTTTTTTTTTTACCCAACCCAATCTCCCGTTTAAAAGGTTAAAGGGTGGGTCAAACTATTACTTTTTTGTATGGAAACATGCCTGAAATTAACTAATTACACCGGTCGACTCGATTTTTGGGTCTGACTTCTAATGTCAAATTTTGGTTTCTTTTATATAAATTATATAATATATGTTACTAATAAAGGGCAAAATACTTTTTTTATAAAAGTTTGCTTTTGATGTAAGTGCTTCCTACTGCTGATCGTAAAATCTACAAAACTTTCATATAGACGTTGATGTCTAGAACCAGAATTTCTGCATTTCAAACAGAAACCCAAGAAAATTTTTTTTTTGTGAATAGTTGTTAATTGACACATTGTAATTTTGTGAACCAGTTCTTTTACCGGCTATATTTTTTACTGGATAAAGATAATTAAGAGTTTTAAAAATCCTAAAACAATTCAACATCTTGACTACAACCGCTAAAAAAAAATGTTATCCAGAGTTGCCATAATTTTTTGCCAATTTTTGATAAAACTTTTTTCTAAAATTATTTAAAAATTTAAAAAAGCCTAATCTTTTTTTATTGTTATGTTGATAAGAAATATGAAAATGTATTTCTCTGCTAAAAATTAGTTCATCGATTGTAAATAATTTTTCAAAATCTGACTGATCGGACGATGAATTTTTCAAGTACACAAAGTCTAAAAAAAAAATTGTCTAAACCACAATCTTCTGCACAGTTTGGTTGAAAACTTCTAGCGGATCTCGAATGTGCCATTAATGAGTTAGTTCAGATTTATTTGTACGCAGCGTTAAAATGTTAAAAAAAATTTGTGTTGATACCCATATTGGCATTTATTTTAAATATTCGTAATATATGACAGAAAATTTTTACGTTCCGCCTGTAATTTGAAAATTCCACGAATTTCCCAGTTTTTATGAATTCGTGGCCCAGTGTGATTTTTCGACAACAACTTTCAAAAGGATATTTTCGCGATGGAACAAGCTACAACTTACGATTTAAGGAGTTCTTCTGTTTGACGGCTGAATTTGAGCTGTTTGCAAAAACTTGGGGAAACAACGGCAAAGTACTTTTTAATTCTTTTTTGTATTTGAATTCACCATTCATAAGCAAAATAAAAATTACTAATTGTCAATAAGTGGGTTGTTTGAAAAGTTCTCATCCTCCAAAAAAGGTGTGTAGTTAGTACTCAGCTTTTCGGAACTCGCGGTTATCTGAAGCAAACGGAAACCGTTTCAAAATGAAAAATCGATATTTGAACATTTTTTCTTTGTAGGTTAATGCAAAAACTAAAATAGTAAAATTTTTTTTCACCCAGATGATTGAGCATGGGACGATAGCCTAGTCATTTCTGCGTCGATTATATCATCATAATCGGTTCAGTAGAACTTGAAA
>JAEKOY010000995.1:0-15250 GCA_021234595.1 Delia radicum | reverse complement strand
GACGAAAGATTTGCATCTTCATGCATACAAAGTTCAATTGACTCAGGAACTGAAGCCAGCTGACCATGGACAGCGAAGGAGTTCGTTATTGGGTATTGGAGAGACAACATGAAAATGCTGATTTTGCCGATAAATCATCTTGATGGCTTCGTCAATAGGCAGAATTGTCGCATTTGGGGTGAGGAAAATCCTCGAGTGATTCACGAGAAGCAAATTGCATCCTCAACGTGTCACTGTGTGGTGTGGTTTTGGGCTGGAGGAATCATTGGACCTTTTTTTTTATGAAAATGAGGCAGGTCAAGCGCAAACAGTCAATGGTGTTCGGTATCGTGAAATGATAACCAGTTTTTTCTTGCCTAGAATTGAAGAAATGATAATGTGGAGGGCATGTGGTTCCAACAAGACGGCGCCACATGTCATACAGCCGAGAAACAATTCAATTGCTGCATCAGTCATTTCCCGGTCGTGTTATTTCGCGTTTTGGAGATCAGAATTGGCCGCCTAGATCGTGCGATTTAACACCACTAGATTTTTTCTTTTTGGTTTTTTGAAGTCGATGGTTTACGCGATTAAGCCGACGACGACTCAAGCCTTAAAAGAGGAATATTGGACGCTGCATTAATGAAATACCGAAGCATTCATGCAAAACGGTCATTGAAAATTTCATTAAGAGATCGCGTGCATGCCAAAAAAAAATCATCTTTTCAGATGATGCTCATACTGCATGGCCAGCCGAGGCAGCCATTTAAATGAAATTATTTTTCATTATTAACCGGAAGGATTGTACTTTCAAATAAAAAGAAATTTGAGAAAATATTCAGTAGTTTTTTTTTATAGCATTTTCAAAAAAAAAAGTTATTTGGCGGACCCTTTATATAATTTGTTTTTATATAAAAAAATGTATTTTAATGCATATTTGATTTAATATAGTATAAAACTGATAAATATAATTCGCTTAATAATATATTTAAATAGGACAATGATTGGAGAAAATGAAGAGATTTCTGATGATTTTTTTTTTGCATAAATAATATTTTATAATCTTATAGTATATAATCTTAATATTATTAATATAGATTTAAAAATAATTTAAATTAATTGGTAATAAATTTTTTTTTAAATTAATGTGTTGTGGGGTAGTAAACCACTCACGTTATATTTTTTAATGGTAGCTTTTAAGTGCTAACCGACTTTTCTGTAAATTTTAATTAAAAAAATATTATTTTTGGTACTACCAGTAATGACAACAGCGTTTGTACAAAATTTTCTATTATTTCCTATATTTTTGTATTGAAAAAATTCATTTTGGGAGAGGAAATGTCCATTTTTTCTCCCCCTTGATCCATGCCGAGTAAAATAATGACATATCAATACAAAACACCATACGAAAAATCAAAAAATTTGTGGTTACCTATATGCTTACAAGAACGGACAAAAATATTGAGTCTAAAAATTAGTTTTCAAATAAATTTAATAAAGAAATATTTTTTAAATAAATTTTGCCCACACGGTATTCGAACCTGGGACTCGACGTTGTCAGTCAACAGCTCCACCACCTGAGCTATGTCGACATGTTGTACTTGATAGATAAAAACATAAATGACTTGCTTGAGCAAAATGTAATTATCTACCACCTTACAAACAATTAAAAATGACTAGTTATATATGTATGTACTTACAGAGTTGAAAAAAAAATTATAAAAATAATTACTTATGTTTAACGCATTATTTGTTGTATTAAAATAATGGGAAAATTAATTTGTTATTAATACGCACTTATTATTCTTGCTAAAGTAATACAAATAGTAAGCTGGTGTCATTACTGGTAAGGCGAAAAGTTATCACATGCCATAACCGTTTCTACACTGGGGATAAATAAAAATAAATATTATTTAAATATTCAAATAAATTTTTAATTGTATTTACAAATATTTTAATTGAATATGGATTTTAGTTTTTTCTGCATCGAACCTACACTACAACTTAAGGTGACAAAACAATACTTTTCAACGACATACAGTGCGTATTAAGATGTCGCAAAGTATTTTTGTTTTTCGATTTTCATAATTGCTCAAGCTGAATTTGAATATTTATGGGGTATAGTATTTTTTCAGATCTTTCAGGAGAGGTTTAGAGGTCTTGCAAATCGATTTTTTCACAAAAATCGATGTTTTTGGACGTTTTTGAATTTTATGTATAACTTATGTATAACTTTTTCTTAGATTATAAGTGAATACTTTTAAAGAACAAATGTTATTTTCATGTCAATAAACCATAAGTTTCGGCAATGCTTTTGTACATTTGCGTACCATATATTTAATTTTTAAATATACTTTGTAAATACCGCTTTATAACTTTTAAAATGTCTACTAAAATTAAAACAACTAATGACGCAGTTTAAAAAACCGATAAATTCTAAATAATTTTGTAAAAATATATTTGAATTTTCTCTTTTTGTTCCAGAGTAATACCCATTAAAACCTTTGCACCCACTGTATAGAACTAAGAATTTTATAAACTGTTTGACAGTTTGGCATCGGATTGCTTTGAAATAAAGATGAGCACGGAGCAGAATTTAGCTTGATTCAATTTTACACTCGTGAGTAAGTGTGAGCAGGAAGAAATTTTTCTAGAGTGAATGAGTGTGCGGGTTTAAAATTTTAGCAAACAAATCTGAATTTACCCATGTGAGCGTGATTGAGTGTGTGTAGAAAACATTCTCGTGATTGATTGTGCGTGAAAGGAATGGTTGTCTTGTTAAAGCGAGTAAGTGAGATCGTAAGAAATGTACCCGTTTCTACATTGAATTATGAGATTTTTCGAGTTTAGTGCTTTTTTTGCTCAAGGTATCAAATATACAATTTTTCGAGTTTAGTTTTTATTTTCTCACCCAAGATAACAAATATCAAAAATGATTAGTCCGCGAAACACGAAAAATCACAAAATTCAAAGTTAAAAGCAAATACAAAAATAGGGGGGTTTTTGATGTTTTTTGAATTTTATTTATAACTTGTCCAAAAACATAAATTTTCTTAGATTCTAACTCATTATTTTAAAGAAAAATATCCAAATTTTATTGTTATGTGAATAAACTATAAGTTTCGGCAATGCTTTTGTACATTTGCGTACCATATATTTAAAGTTTTCATAATTTTTGAATAAATTTTGTAAATAACGCTTTATAACTTTTATAATGTCTACTAAAATTACAAAATCTAATGAAGAACAGATAAGTTCTAAATAATTAAAAAAAATATATTTTAATTTTCTTATACCCATTAAAATCTTTGTACCCATTGTATAAAACTAATGGCGTTTTCTTTTCTGACAAAAATGTCAAATTTTTTTTGTGCTTTGCCCTCAAATTTCCTTTTTTGTGTTCTTTTCTAAAATAAGGTAAACACCCTGAGAGGGTGCAGTGTTTATTTCTAAAAATTTTTGTCATAAAAAAGGCAAAAAGTGCAATTTTAGCGCCCTCAAATTATTTACAGGGTTGTTTTTGCCCTGTTTTTTTTTTCGAATTATCAATCTCATGTGTATATATTATAAAATTGTTTGAGAGAAAACTCTTACCTTGGTAGCCGAAGAGTAGTGTGTTAGCTTCTGATGCATAAGGTCCTACGTTCAAACCGTCATTGGACCACTATTTTTTTTTTTTATTATAACTTAGGAGTTTTATTCATTTAGTTTTATGTTATAATATTTAATTTTTCTGTTTGCAAGTATTTAATAATTTTTGACCTAAAATTCGTTAAAAAAAGCAAAATGATAATAAAAATTATAAAAAAAAAATATGAAGCTAACTTAAAACTTAATTAAAAAAAAAAAATAGTTATTTAAAAAAAATCCCTTCATGTTGGCTGAGATTCGAACCGGGACAGCCATAACAATTTTGTATAAACACATATGTTTAAAGAAAGCAATATGTAGTAAAATTGCGTTCTATTCTGTTTGCAAAACTGAAGCATTTTATTGGGGCGAGGGTGAAATGTTTGAACTGTTTGCACTTTAAAATGCAACACTTTTTTCCAGAAAAGAAAACACCATAAGAATTCTTACTTTAAAAATGTTTGACAGTTTTGCATCGCATTTGTTTTAAACTTTCAACTAGAGATGGACATGGGACTGGAATTTTGCTTGATGCACGTGAATTATGCATGAGTGTGAGCGATCAATAATTTTACTCACGTGAATAAGTGTGAGTAGAAAAAGTCAAATTTTAGCAAAAAAAAAAAAAATCTGAATTTTCCCACGTAAGCGAGTGTGTGTAGAAAACATACGAGTGACTGTGAGTGAAAAAAAATTTTCTCTCGTGAAAGAGATTAAGCGAGGGCAGAAATTCACTCACGTATCCATTTCTACTTTGAATTATGGACTTTTCGAGTTTAGTGCTTATTTTTTCGCTCAAGGTATCAAATTTTCCGCTATCAAATTTTCCTCGTTTAGTTTTTCACTCAAGATAACAAATATTAAAAATTATTAGTCCGCGAAACACGAAAAGTCATAAAATTCTGAGTTTAAAATAAATCCGACGGCAAAGAGCTTATAATATTATTAGTTTTATACAATGGGTAAAAAGTTTTAAAAGGGTATAACTCTGGAACAGTAACAGCAAATTCAAAATTATTTAGAATTTGTCAATCTTTTAAACTACTTTATTAGTTTCTCCAATCTTTGGAGAAATTTTAAAAGTTTTAAGGCATTGTTTTCTAAATTTATGCAAAAATTATCAACAAAGTAATATACGGTATGTAAATAGTAATACCAAAATATTACCGAAACTTATTATTTGTGCACATACAAATTAATTTTTAATTTTTTCTTTAAAATATAATTGAGAAAACGTCAAGAAACCCCGATATTTTGCGGAAAATTGTTTTGCGCAACCAGGCATGTAGCCAAAACTATAATTTATCGGCCCAACAACAAGAGAAAAAGATTTTTTTTGTATTGTTTTTGTTGTTGTGCCGGTAAAACAAAGTTCTGGCTAAGCATTCAAATTTAGCATAAACAAAAAACATATTTTGTTTGGTATGCCCTAGTGCGTATGACTGTTGTACTCATACTAGTTAATATAGAGTATACGCATTAAAAAAAAAAACAAATCTTTCGGTTAATACTTCATTTATACTACAACCAAAACCAGTAGTTTTTGAAAACTTCTGGTTTTTGACTAAACATTTCTATGTAATTTGAAAAGTAAATACAAGTAGTTTCCAAAAACTACTAGTTTTGATTGTAGTGTAAATGTAGTATTAAATTCATTGCAAAATTTTTATAAATCGTATTTCTTCTCTAGGTATTTCGAATTTTTTTTTACCGGTAAATTTTTTGAATTGAGTTCATTTTTTTTATTTGAAACATCTGTTTGTGTTTGGTCTTTAATTAAAGTTAAAATTAGTTCATTAAAATACAATTTTTTACCAGCTCTTATTCTGCTGTCAGTCTATTATGCACATTTTTTTTTTTTTTTTTGCCTTAAACCATCATGTCAATTTAATTTACATAACAATTGTTTTGGTTTTTATATGTACACTCATAAAAAAAGCCCGTATAGTATAGTCAAAAATTCAGCTACGATAACAGAAAATAATAGCTGAATTTGAGAAAGCAGAATTTACAACGAAATTAAGAATGACGTTCTGCTAAATTTAGGTGACCTAAATTTTAGGTAAAAAAGTTAGTTAAAATAGAATAATTTGGCAGAAAAGTTGTTAAATGGAAATGAAAATAAATTAGTTGAATTCAGCATATGTTTTCTGCTAAATGTTAGTTGGTTAAAAACAGGTTAAAAATTTAGTTAATATACAACAATTTAGGAGAGTTTTTATTTAAATAAATACTGCTATGGGTCATTCTTCAGAAAATTGGCACACCAAACGGATTAATGTCTTCCAATTTACACACAATTTTGTGCAACCATTCTCCTGGACCTTATTATCATTTTATTTATATTAAATTTGGAACTTTTCCTTAAAAACATTGTATCTCTTGAACGAGTCATCCACTTGTTATGCACTTAGTTTCATAATAAAGCTTATATATCTTTCTCGAAACTGTTTTGAGGAAAATTAAATCTTAAAGAAATGGATAAAAAAAATTAAAAATATCATTCAATCAAAATGCGTATACTGATTTTTTTTTATCTTTGTTCAGAGTTTACTTGACATGTTACCGACTTCAAATAAGAATTTAAGAATGGGTTCAAAATATGTCCCGTAGAAATATTAATTATTGTAAACATTATTTTTATAAAACAGTTTATTTTTAAATAATTAGTAGTACTTTAATACAAATTTTGCATTGTAGCTCCAAAGGGCTACGAAAATTAATGCATTTTCACCCGTATTTTATGTATATAAAATATGCATTACATATCGTAGAATATGGACTTAAAACTATAAAAATATGCATTTGTTATTTATTTTCCATAATTTTCAGCATTATTTACATAACTGAAGTAGGTTTTTATCTCAAAAGTATTTAAAAATTTAAAAAATAGTAGAGTTGGGATTAATCGTTCATTTTGGTGATTCGTACAATTCGAGTCAGTGAACCAGTTCGCTCAAATCGTTTAATCGTTCTTTTTTGCTCTGACTTGTGACTGATCTGCGTGTGGTGAACTGTGTCGTTCGTTTGACAATTATTACGCACTATTCATGATTTACGTGTGTTTTCACAAATTTTACTGTACATAGACAAAAATTGCAACTTTTCTAACAAAAATTTATTTATTTTGTATAAAAAACATTTTATTTGTATGACTATAATAGTTTTTCCTACTTTGAAACAATATTATTAGTGTTTTCTGAAAAAAAAAATAATTGATCTTGCAAGCAATTTGATTGAATATAGATGCAATTGTTCTATGAATAAAAACGATTGAACGACAAGATCGAATATTGGTGAACGAATCATATCGTTCAATTGAGTTAGTAGTTCAATTGAACTAGTTCTTTCATGATGGACACAACTCTAAAAAATAGCTTCAATCATCGTAAGAAAGTTAGTACTTGTGTTTTTCTGTATATTTTTTTTTCTTCGTGATAAAAAATATGCAGATATTAACAAATATTTATAAAAACAAATATATATAAAAAATATATATAAAGTACAATTATTTGGCAAAAGCTCCGATTTTAGTAAAATATCCAAAAATGTTCATAGAATTATACATTTTAATGAAAAATATGCAACAAAAAATTACAAAATATGCATTAAAATGCCGGTTTGTTGTAAATTTGGTGAACTCCTTTTTTTTTTATTTTTCACTCTTTTTATATCATCCTTGTAAATGTCTTGTAGAATTACCAAGCAAAAAATTTCCAAAAAGGTAAGCGGGTTTGTAATCAAGCATTTTGGATAGAACGCATTCCTTACTAGATTACCTACTCGATTCTTTTAACAGGGCGTGA
The DNA here is from genome assembly GCA_021234595.1 of Delia radicum. Taxonomy (NCBI): domain Eukaryota; kingdom Metazoa; phylum Arthropoda; class Insecta; order Diptera; family Anthomyiidae; genus Delia; species Delia radicum. Next base: position 7,835 of record JAEKOY010000995.1, on the reverse strand, counting down.
GACTAAAATTATTGATTCTTTAGAATTGATTATTTTTTTTACCGAAGAACCATTTACTTTATATTTTTAAGAACTACATACATTTTTTAATAAAGCAATAGTTCCATTGTAAAACTACGAAGTCACTTACACAAAAAAAAATAAATAAATAGTTCCCTAGAAAAATAAGAAGTACTTACATTTAAAAAAAAAGAAGTAGTTCCATTAGTAAATTTAACTTTTACTCACACTTGATTCTCCTAGGTCACTCAAATGTAACGATCAAAACTCATACGGAAATGAAATCCTAAAAAGTAAAACATCGAATTGTTATGATAACATGGGTTTGTCATAGTTTTGGAGCTATAAACCACGAAAATATAAATTTTTCAAAAAAAAAGAACATTTCAAATTGAAAAACAAAAATATGACTCACGCACATCACCCTCGAAAATTTTTCTTACACTCACTCACGATAACGTCAGTAATTTCAACTTCCACTCACAATTTTTTGCTCACGTTCGCTTCCCTAATCTATACCTAACCACAGTTTAACAAAATTTAGGCAACATGCAATTCATTTTTTTAGTATTATTTTTCTGCAAATAAAAATTTGTTTGAAAAATATATGAGATAAATTCTTAAAAATTGTATTACTTCTTTTTTTCAAAATTAGGAACTGCTTCCAATAACGTAATTTTATTAAGAAAAAGTATATGATTACTTCTTGAGTTCAAAAATTATACATATAAGTTAATAGCATTGTTATTTTCTTTTAAGTAAATAATTACTTTGTTATTGAGTTCATGCTTTCTGGTTTAAATTTAAAGAATTGATTACAATACTACTTGCTTTTTTGACTCTATCGTTGGAATGAGTTTGGTATTGCAGTTACTAAATTTGGCAATGAGATATGTAAGCAAGTGTGGGCATCACCTTCTTTTTGGAATGTGCAATTTTCTCCTGGGTATTTGAAAATATTAAAGGGCTGGAAGAATAGAAAAACGATATTAAATTATATTCACATAAATATTTTTTTTATTTTATTTTTAAGCTAACCTTATTATTTTTATGAATTCAATTGTATTTTCATCTGCAACATTTTTCATTTTGGACTGGGCTTCCTTCAAAAAAACGGATACACATTTGAAAAACAACCCCCAGGTTAAAGTTTTTCGACCATTATGTGTGTTTGTCTGCATGTGTTTGCTTCTCGTTTCTAATGCTATGCACTATATAAATGCACGCACACATAGTCGCTAGCGCACATATTGTTTTTCTTTACACAAAATAAAAAAATACAAAAAATGATTCTAAACTGACAGACATAAACTAAAAATTATTTCAAAAAGTTAACGGAAATTTGTTCATGTGGTGGAATGAGATAACCGATAACTTTAGTTAAATAATAAATTTAAAACGATATAAACAGAAAATATTAGTTCAATTGAGCTGGAGCACGTTTCACAGACTTTTGAACTAACTTTTTTTTATGAGTGTTAGTATGTACTTATATAGTTTTTAATAGAATGAGCATTTAATTTTCTGCTTTAAAATAAACATTCAATATTAACCTGTTTTTTTTCTGCTACTTATATCTTGCACTTAAAAAAAACTGTGCATGTATTACCAAAATGCAGTAAAAAGAAGCATACAGTAGCAACTTCAGCATCAGAAGCTGAATATGCAGCTCTTAGTCTAGCAACAACAGAAGCAATATGATTCAGAGGAATTATTCAAGATCTTGGAGAAATAGATGGTAATTCTAATATTTTAATAAACGGCTTTTTTTATTTTATTTTGTCTTGCTGAATTATTTTTATAAAATATTTTGTGTGACAAAATCTTCATTAAGTCAAATTTAAGTACAAAATTTGTTAGTTTTGTCTTTAATACTGGTAATAAGACTAACGGCTCTTTGCATCGAAACTTAATTGTTATATACATATAAGTTATATATCGTTTCACGTTTTTCTTGAGTGTATCAATTTATAGCCATTTGTATCTTTGCATGCTTTTTTATACTCCTTCGTGTTTAAGTAAAAGTACAGTGGAGTTTAAACATTTAATTTGGAGTGTAGGAAAAAAACTTACCTTTAACTTCAAGCATTTAAAGTGTTATCTCTACCTATGTGAAAATAGAATTAATTATGAAAAAGTTTGATCATAACTATATGAGGTTGTTTATAATAAGTATCAAAAATCGCTATTTTCTCCAAATCGCTGAAATAAAATCGTTGCCGTAGCCAAGTATTAAATGAGAAGTTAGTATAAATTTTGGAGTTTTTAATCCGTAATATGTTCCAAATAAACCCCTTCGTTATTTTTCTGAAATTTATTACAAAAAAAAATATGAAAACTTTAAAATTTGAAAAATTATGAAGTAAAACACAAGATGAAAAATAATTATTCTCTGAGTTTCTTGAAATTATGGAATTCATATCATCAGTTCCATACTGCCAAATAAGACTTTTGGTCTTCTGTATGGAGCAATTCAAATAAAAATAAATAAAATGTTTTTGTGGTAGATAATTTTAAGAAATTTATAATTTTGGGCTTTTTTTAATGTTTGTAATTTTAATTCGTTTAAATTATCAACTTATAACAAAGTATTTTTATTTTTATTTTACTTTTTTAATTTTTTTTCTATAAAGTTTTATTTGATGTACTAAAATTAAGCAAATTTTTGCTGATTTTTATCAAATTAATTTAAAACTGCAGTTTACTTAAATTTAACTAAAACTTAGTTGCGGTTTACTAATTTTTCTGCTAATTTCGTTTTACTACAGTTCAGCAAATATGTGCTGCTAAATTTAGCAAAAAATACCGCAAATCTGCAAATAGTTAAATTTCCCATAATACACATGATGTCAATGAATTTTCGCATTAGATCTATGATTGTCACTGAAAATCGTCCATTGAAAATTAATGCAGTTTTTTCATAAAATTTAATGAAAAATTCCTATTATTTATTAAAAATTTCAAAAGTCTAAGGAAAGAGTTTCATTAAAAATAGTTTCATTTAATCTATGAAGCTTTTTCATGACGTTTAAGAAAATTTTCATTGACATTGTAAAGAAAACTTTTTTCACTAAACTAAAATTTTTTTATTAAAACTCGTGCAAGGAAAACTCTGTGTAGCAGCAAAATGTTCATCAGCCACTACAGATTTAGTGTACGAGTGGACAATTTAGGGCCTAAGGTCTATATTAATAAATGTTTTCGTTACACAAATTTGAAAAATTAAAACAAACCGTTTAAAACAAGCTAATTTTTTTCTTGCTCTAATTATTTATTTTGTTTGGGGTTTTCAACTTTTGGACTCCATGTGGGAATACAAAAATCTCCCAACACTTGAGAGGTTAATCCACCACGTACGTTATTGGTAGGTGTGAACTGAGTGTTTTGTTATTTTGGAACGAAAAATCAGAGGAGCATATACAAAAATTTAAATGCAAAAATAATATGAACTTTTTTAAAATTATGCATAAATTGCAAAATTGACAGATTTTAAAAACCTAGTAATAATAGCGGCCACGCGTATAAATTTGTTCAAAAGCGACTGTGTACTAAAATTCGTAAGAATTAAAATTATTTGTACTATTTAGCAATGCTTTAACACAAAACCAGGGGAGCATTAATAAATTTTAAGAAAGAAATATTTTATAGACTAAATGAAATTAAGTAAGTTTTAAAAAGTATCATGTTTAAAACTTCATATAGTAGGAATTAACTTATAAAAAAAATTTTCTCTTCAATTGATTACGTTAAATTCAAACATAATCTCCAAAACTGTGAAAGTCGTGGTAGAGAAGGATGAGTGTATTTTCTAAAAATCATAACTACACTGCAAATTTTCAATTTTCTGAATCAGACTGCGCAGTTTCTAGAATTGAAACCTTCGTGAGAGACCGTGTTTTTTTTTTTTTTGAATAATGTAATATTTGTTATATTTTTATTTGTTCGATTGCGTCTATAGGAAATTTTCTGTGCAATCACGGACCGTGGTATAGATAAACTGATTTCTAATGCCACATGCACTCGCACTACACGTTAGACAGAGCGCTTAGCGCAGTGATCTATCGTCAGGTCGAGTTTGTGTGTGCATTAAAACCTAGTTTATTCAATACACAGTGTTTTTGTTCTTGCATACATAATCTCAGAAGTACAACTCCAACAACACAACAGTTTCTATTTTTAGAAATTTACCTCACTCTAATGTCACACTGTTTTCCCATATGTTGTTAAGTGATCCAAAAACATATGATAATTTTGTAATATCGCATAAACCCTATTTTAAGTCAACATTTAAAATTTTGAATCACCACAAAATTTTATAAAGAATTTTTTGGAAAACACACATAAGGGAGTAATTTCCATGAAACGCCAAAAAAATATTAAACAATGGTATACATGCTGCAATGTTTTTTTGAATTCAATAAAAAAATGTCGTTTTGAAAATTTTTTTAAATTGGAAATTTATACCCGCCATAACTTGTGCACTCCTTGTGGAAAGTGATTCACGCAAACGGAATTGAAGTCCCTAAATAGCTTATTATTATCATGTAAAATTCTATAATGATGCCATAAATTTAAAATTTAACCGCAATTATAAATATTTTTGAGATTATTTGTATTCGTTCGATTAATCGATAATTAAATTATTTTTATTTTTTTTTAAATTAATTAAATTATTTGTATTTGTTGTTCGTTCGATTAATAAAAACAAGACGAAGTGACAACTCTACTAAATATCATTAAACCGGCAAAAAATTCTTTTTTTTGACAAGCTAATAGTGGTTGTATTTATGAGTTACAATATGTGACAAGAACTATTTTTATTTAATTTTTATATTTGTTGGATGTTTAATATATTTTTAACTTGATTTAAACTAAAAACCGCCATAATTATTGCGTAGTTAAAGATAAATGATAAACGCGGATGGTTGTAGCATGCTTAAACATTGGCTGACATTCAACAAATTTTAAAAGTATTTTTGCTTAAAGTGTCGAAAAGTTTTGTAATTGCTCATACATTAGAATTTTGCGATCTTTACGATTTTTATCAAAAAATGCATGGCATAGCTATGAAACAATATTTAGAACCATGATCTTACTTTTTCGCGGTCATTAAAAAAGATCCCGCACCAAACGCAATGAAGTTTTGATTAAAATTTGTTAAAAAATGTAACATTTTACTTTAAACTATAAAATTTTATGTTATGTAGGTACTATCATCAATAAAAAAATGTCCCGCCATTTCAACACACACATACATATTTTAATACACTATTTAAGTTAAATATTTATACACCCAGAAAACAGACTAGGTAGTAGCAACCGAATTTGTTTCCAATCGAACGCTTCGGTAGTTGCGAAAAAATTTTTCGGTTGTGATAACAATCATTCGATTAAAACAACAGATATTCTGGCAAGACAACTGAATTTTGATTGCATCATTCGAAATTCTGTACTAAATACCAAAAGATTCGATAGCTACAACCGAACCATTCGATTGGCTATAAATGCGGTTGCTACTACAGAGTCTGTTTTTAGAAATTGGATTCAGTGCGGATTGACGTAAGAAAACGATATTTCTTATCAGTACAATATTATCTATAAGGTGGTGCCCTGTAATTTTTTCGAAACCAAAAAGTTATAACCCTAATGCAATGCGAGGTGACAGCAATTAGTATAAAGGGAAATTTCATACGCATCAGTGTACAGAAAAAAAAAAACAAACACAAACATGTATGAAATTTCGCTGTATATTAATTTTACTGGAGCCGCATATGCTAATGCCCATATTCTTATTTATTTCGATTTTCATAAGTAAAACTATACCTAATACCTAACAGTATCTTGCGTATTAACATTTGAGAACCTCTGCTTTAAAATATATTGGTGAAAGTTGTATTTAGCTTGTCTGTATTAGTGCAGAGAGTGTAGTTAACTAATTAAAATGCTTATTTTGCTAATTTAAATGCTGGCATTTCTGCTGACTTAAGCAGCAATTACTGCATGTCGTTACAAATTAAATAGTTTTTTTTTTATTCTTTGTATAATCGTATTCAAGTTTCACAAGTAAGTAGTATGTAGTAGGGTAGAAGAGGGAGGTTTCGCCACTGGGGAACATATGTCACGACCCGATTTTCGCTGTATTTGAAAGAATTAATAAAATGTTCCTTTCCATTATTTATGCAGTTATTGATCATCTTTCATGTCACCAAATGTTTCACTTGTACTTTTAAGTGGTATAGATAAGTTTTTGTGTTTTTTGGTTTGCAAAAAAAAAAAAAATTATAGAGAATTAGTATAATTCGGATAACTTTTTCATTTCGTGTATTAAAACAAAATACGCTTGAAGATGTCGAAGCGTTAATACCAATTTCTAACATAAACACGAATTTTTTAAAAATTATTTTTAATTTTTCTGAATATTTTGGATGTTGCAACTAAAATTTAGTTGAATTAAGCGAACTGTGTTGTGAAAGCTAATGTTAAGTTGTGCCAACCGACTGAATTTCGTAATAATCGAATGTGATCCGTAATAACCGAATTTCATTTGGCAAATAGAAAAATTTTTCTCTGTGTTCACTTTATGAGTTTTTTTATATAATATATAAGTGTTCCTCCAGAACCGTTATATTTATACGTAGTTTAGCCGATTTGAGATATTTTGGAAATCTTAATTAAAGAAATATAAGGAATAAAGATAATTTATGTTTTGAACATAAACTTTGAAGTTAGGATGTTTACAATTTTAGATAAAAAAATTATTTTTCCCAAAAAAATTTGGATAAGTAACAACAGCGCTTACAAAAACAAAGTGGCGAGTGCTCCCCTTTCTACCCTATATTGTATTAACGTAGAAACTATTTGAGCGTATGTGTGTGTGTGTAGTAGATAGAATTGTTAAAGGTATTGTACTTTCTGGTTGTTAGTTAGAAGAGCAATTTTTTTTGTCTTGTCATTATGTGCATGACTTTTAACAATTTTTTTTTTCATTTGCAACTTGCAAATACGAGTTAGGTAAGTAAAGGATTTTTTTTTGTTTTTGTATCTGTATAGGTTTTTGTTGTTTTATATCTAAAAGTGTATTACTTTGGATTCATGTTGTATATTTTTCATAGTCATTTGCGTAAAACTCTTGACTCTGTTTAATAGGCCGGGTCGATTTGTATGGAGGCAAAAAAATCGCGCAACGTTCAAGGAAAATCGTATTCTAGGGATCAAAATAAGAAACTTTGCCGAAGGAACCATACCTCTAAAAACGAATTCTGATGTCCCGACTTTTGACCCGTATGGTCAATTTTGAAAAATTCCACTTTGACCCATTTAGAGTGCCCAATCGAATCCAACCCAATCGAATATAATTTATACATTCATTTGCTAGAGCGTCTTCCGGAGAAGAAATAGAGACCTTTATCTTGGAAAGACTCATCCTACTTTCTGAAAATATCTAATCCTGAGATTTGTACATTTTGCTATAAAAACACGGCTAATAAGGCCCTCTTTCAACTTAAATTTCAACCACTTAACGGTCACTAGAATGATGATTTATGCATTAATCTGCTAGCGCGTCTCCCGGAGAAGAAGTAGCTCCAATAATCTTGGAGAGATTCCTCCTACTTTCTGAAATATCAAAGTAGCAGGCTTTTTCAAAATTTGACCCTTTGGGTCAAAAGTCGGGACATCAGAATTCGTTTTAGAGGTATGGTTTTCGGCAAAGTTTCTTATTTTGATCCCTAGAATACGATTTTCCTTGAACGGTGAACGATTTTTAAATCGACCCGCCCTACTGTTTACTCTACCGCAACTCTTTAAGTAATTGTAGGTATAATCTTTAAAGGATA
>JAEKOY010000994.1:0-15267 GCA_021234595.1 Delia radicum | reverse complement strand
TCGGTACACCAATTTTGTTTTTCAATATATCTTAATGTTTGCTATATGTGCCCAGGAAAAAATTACACATTCCAAAAAGAAGGTGATGCCCACACTTGCTTACATATCTCATTGCCAAATTTGGTAACTGCAATACCAAAATCATTCCAACGATAGAGTCAAAAAAGCAAGTAGTATTGTAATCAATTCTTTAAATGTAAACCAGAAAGCATGAACTCAATAACAAAGTAACCATTTACTTAAAAGAAAATAACAATGTTATTAACTTATATGTTTAACTTTTTGTAATCAAGAGTAATCATATACTTTTAATGAATAAAAGGACGTCATTGGAAGTAGTTCCTCATTTTGAAAAAAGAAGTTATACAATTTTAAAGAATTTATCTTATATATTTTTTCAAACAAATTTTTATTTGCAGGAAAATAATACTAAAAACAGAAATTGCATAGAAATTTTCAACAATAGAATAGGAATGTGTTACTCAAACATATGAAAACTATTAATTTGTGGTTTTGTTAAAAATTGGATCACATTTACTTAGGCCTGGCACAAGGAAACTTATGTTTTCCACTAATTACTTACTACTTGGTTAGCATACAAAGCAATCTAATCAATTTACTTAAACAATTTTAAACACATATTGTTTTCACTACATAGAATATGTGTTGGCACAAAAGAAATAAACGTGTTACAATAGATAACGCTTAGTAATTTATTATTGTTTAAAATATAAGATGACATCATAAAGGTTTATGAATAGAGTTCCCGCACAACCGGTAACGAATATTCGGCAACAAATTATAAATTCAGATAAATATTAAAATTTTATTTTGGCGATTTTTTTTTATAAATTTTAAATTATTTTTTTTTTTATTTATTAATTAATAATCATATAATTACAAATTATATACTATTACCCTAACCGAGCACTAGATACTATGGCCTTTGGCGCGTTGTAGCGAAAAGAGACCAGTGCCTCTGGTGGGAATCGAACCCACGACCACCGCACAGTGGTCAATTTCGCGAGATAGCGGTCAAAACTCTATAACTTTTGACCGGATTGGTATTTTTTTACGCAATTTGTTTTGTTCAATAGGAGGGACCTTAAGCTTCAATTTGCGTGTTCAAACGTAAAAATCGACTGATAGGAACGTAAGTAATGTGGAGTTAAAAATGCATTTTAATTTTTTGTTGAGTTTCCATGTAAAAGTTGAATATTTTGACATTTTAAATAGGTATTTTTTTTATAATTTCTTATTTTCTTCAATCGTATTTTACAACCAATACTTATTTATTATTCCTAAACTTAATTTTGGTCAGAAAATGCCAACATTTGGCCCCTGACATTTATTTAGTCTCAATATTCACAGGGGCCAAAGGTTGGAACACAACATCGATAAAATTTTAAGTAAACTTTTACTATTGATTTAAAGTGCACATATATTTTATTTAAATGTATTAATAAAAATTTATACTAAAATTAGAAACAAATTATAATCTTTAAACTAGTATTAATTAAACAATATTAGTAAAAATTTCTTCCAAATAGCTTTGATTTTCATTTTGCAGTAGTTGTTTAGCTTCTTCATCTAACTCTAATGAGGTTTGATTTCCATTTTTGTCGAATACTGGACATATATGGGTCTGATGTGCACAACAAAATATTAATAAGATCTTCATTAGTACAATATCTGGAAATTTTTCTTGTATTGTGCTCGCGAAAGAATCTGTAGTCTTTGTTCCTTTTTTCTTGCGCTTCTTCTGAGAGATCTCCAATTGGAAGCATATTGTGCTGAATTATTTGTTCCCCATGGAACAAAATTTTGTGAACTGTGGTTGGCATATGTCTCCAAGAATAGGGTTGCTGTCTCATTAGCATACTGACCAAATTTTTTTGCATCTATCTTTTTGCTACATGCTATAACTTCTAATATGATTTGGAATCGTCGTATTAAATCATAATCTACCCCAGTTATAGAAGCTGCAGTTTCTGGATCGGAACCTCTTTGAAACATAATATAACAGGTACTTGGTTTTACCAGTTATTTCCATTGGTTTTAAATTTATTTGCAATTTTCAGGTATTTAAGTTGTCTATTATTAGATGGCAATAACATCTTTTTTACCTTTTCCAAATGAATTGCTAGATACCACATAATTTGAGAGTTAACAGGTACTGGCAATAATATAACAGTTACTTAGTTTTACCAGTTATTTCCATTGGTTTTAAATTTATTTGCAATTTCAGGTATTTAAGTTGTGTAATATTAGATGGCAATAAAATCTTTTTTACCTTTTCCAAATGAATTGCTAGATACCACATAATTTGAGAGTTAACAGGTACTGGTAATTATATAAAAGGTACTTGGTTTTACCAGTTATTTCCATTGGTTTTAAATTTATTTGCAATTTTCAGGTATTTAAGTTATGTAATATTAGATGGCAATTAAATGATTTTTTACCTTTTCCAAATGAATTGCCAGATACCACATAATTTGAGAGTTCTATTGACATTTTTGTCAAAATTTTGATACACCTTCTATGTGGACTAGGTCCAAATATGGGCCAACTTCTCCTAATTTCAACAGAATTATTTTTTGGGTCAATAAGAACTCTTGTACAAAATTTCATCAAAATATATGCATAATAGCCACTTTCACATACAAATAACTTCTCAAAAAATATGACGTGCATTTGTACCGAATATCTTACCTTGGGTCAGAAAAATTGCTGTAGCTCAAAAGTGCAGTCCCGATGCATGGACATGTATATATAGGAATGTAGGGGAGAGTTAGGACTACAAAATAGTAAATTTGTGTTTTGACTCAGCTTGACTCACAGGAGTTGTGCTCTATGAAGTAGGAAATTTCCGAGAAATTTGACCTTTTTTAAAAAAAATATTTAAATTGTTCTGAAAACAGTAGAGCTTCAATTTTTTTTACCAATAATAGAAAATAAGGTAAGTTGCAACACAAAATTTATTCCGTCCAAAATCTTGAAAAACAAAAAACTTATGATCATTTAAACTTTAAAAATTAACTAAAAATATCATAAATTTACTAAATTCTGAAAAAGCCCATTTTGGACCACTCTGTTCTCAGTGAAATAGTTGAAATAGAGTTCTAATTTTTGGCTCCCGAGGTTTACTACTGTCTACTTTCATATGAGTCTAATAACTTTAAAATCGGAGAACAAAAACCAAAAGGAGTTTTGGCCGCTATCTCAAAATATTGACCACAGTGCACCGCACAGTAGGATAAATCACAAAATTTGTGGAAATAATTCGGCCATTTGTTAACTTGTGGTCCGATTGCAATGAAATTTTGAACAAGCATAAAACACATAAAATGGAGCTTAAGTTTTGATCTTGAACCTTCCAGACCCTTTGGGGGTGGCAAAATGGCTGCCCAAAGGTTGGTACTTTTTTCATAAAAAATTTTGAGTGTTTGCCATTTTTTTGTTTCTCATCCGATTTTCAAAAAATATTAGTAATCTTCTTGTAAAGATGAACAAAAAACATGCTTGCAAGTGTGGGTTACCTCCAATAGTTTCCGAGATATTCCGATTTGAATATGTGAAATTCCAAATTTTGTCTGACTCAGGTCCAAAGTTTTTCGAATATCGGGAGAAAATTGGGACCAATTTTTTTTTAAAATAACGGTTATTTAGCCAAAAATAACGGTTATTTAAAATTCTTGATTGAATAAAAAAAAAATAGTTCAATATCTTGTTTCAGTCAAAAATTACATTAGTTTAAAGTAGAAATTAAAAAAAAAAGAAAATTTTGGCGATATTTTCCCCAAAAAGCAGCAAACTTCTTATCGCTCCAGACAAATATTTTTCTTCTGAACATTTAAAGTATGTATTATATAAATTCGAATTGTGGTAAAAAAAATTTGATTTGTAAATACTTTTCCCCCCATCCGCTTCCAAATTTGCCATATCAACTTTAACTCAAATATCAACTTTAACTCACAGTTCAAATTTGTGCACCCCTCCAATTGGGTAGTGGAAACCGGTTTTAGATACTCCAACAGATACCTAATGTAGTGTGCAAGTCATTTCCAATCCCCGCTTTAAATGACGACATGGCAGCAAAAAACGAAAAAAATCCCATTTTTATTTTATTTTTATTTTTAGGAATTGTGGGATTGTTTTCAGAAAATCATAAATTCTGACATTTGTTTCGATTTGTTGACCCTAAATATTTTATTGAATAGTGAAAATTTTCATTTAAGGAAAAACTGAAATTTTTACCTTCATATTTGGATTACCCAAGTTTTTGTTTTACCAAGATGGCTAAATTCAACATTTAACAAAAACGCAATCTACATGTAATTTGCTTTTCAACGATACCAAACACTGGTATGTTATGTTCATACCTTCTAAACAGAAAATCTTCAAATGTTAGCCCTTATTCATATATTTCTTCTAATGTGTCCTCGTATTAACTCACATCTTACATAATTGGGTCAGGTAAAAAGGGTTTAATGATCTTCTTCATTAATGAAAAAAAGACAAACAAATTAGGTTGTTTCTTTATTTAATACAAAATAATCGGACACATCATTATTTATACCTAACAGATAAAGCAAATCTTTTAATTCTTCAATATTTACAGATGCCAATGTGTTATAAGAAATCCATCGTTTTCTCATTGACGACAGGACGGGATCGGAAGACAGTAATAGGTTATTGAAAATATCTTCGTTATGTGATTGCCTTGAACATTTTCTGGAACTGAACAATTGGGCATGTTTGAAATCTCGATTCCTTGCTTCCCGAGCTTCTTCTGTTAGTTGAATAGAGGAAGAATGTTTGATTCAATGATGATTTTTCCATGGCACAATACCCTATGAACTGTTGGTGTCATTTCTTTCCAGGGATATAATGATAAAGAAGTTTTGTTATTTCGTCGGTATATACTCCAAATTTTTAGGAAATTAGTTTATGTTTACTATTAATTGCCATTAACATGATGTTGATCTTTCGAAGCAACTCCTTGTCAATTCCTGTTATTATTGAAGTAATTTCAAAATCTCCAAAAAACCTTCTTGCTGTATTGCCATCGTTTGTACTTCCGCAACTAGCAAGTGGTTTATCTATGTTTAAGCCTGTCTTCTTGTATCCTCCTTTTTCATCTGCCCTCATTTTTGACATTTCTTCGTTGTTTCTTACTGATTTTGTTTCATTTCCAGCTATGCTTTTATACTTTAAATCATATGCTATGTGTAAGAAGTGTTCCATGAACCGAATGCGGGCATGTAAGGGGGATATGCCAAAACCAAATACTTTTTTATTAATAGTCCTTTCTTTGGAAACATTTGCAAACTGTGATTTCTTTTTATTGCATATAGTGCATTCCCAAGTTGAGAGCGTATCTATTATGGCATTGGAAACCTTTCCATCGATCATTGTAAGGCTTAAATCAAAAGATATATTAAATTGTAAACACCAATCTCAATACAAATTGCCTCCAAAGTACATTTTTCTCCTTCTATATAATCCACCAAGTTATTAGTAGTAGAGTTTTACTCTTTTATATACTCGAAACCAATGGGTCTGCAAAAAGCTTTGGATCCAGGTGCTGAATTGATCCATACATCATCGAAAGCATTACTTGTTGAAGGCTCAGTAGTAGAATATGAACGAATTCTTAATGGAACTAACGATGACATGAATACGCTCTTATATTCTGATTTGTTCTGGCCTTCGGAAACATGTTTGTATTCAGGAAGGGCTGATAAGCCATCACATCCCCAATTGCACATTAGTACAACATCGCAATTATTGACTCTTTCCAGCTGATCTCTAGAAAAGTCAAAAACAATCCTAGATGCTGTGTTCTCGAGCAGAGTAGACAATTCAATGCAAGCTTCATGTTCATTAACAGAAATAGGTTTTGGTAAGATACTATCCTTCTTATCATTTATTGCGTTATATGAGGGCAGAATTTTTTGTCCTTTATCAATCAAAGCCTTTCTCCAAATAAGATATTTATTTTTGCTTAGCCCTAATTCCAACATAAGAGCAATGGCTTCTTCTTCTGTAAAATCTGTATCCGATGAAGGGGTGGGGATGCTTTTAACAATCATTTTAAGCCGTTTTGGTGATGCAGTTGGAAGAACATCTGCGATTTGCAACGCCTCTTGAGGGCGATTTTCTTTTTTTTAACATTTCCGTAAACGTGTCAGAAACTTCTGTATTTGAATGCGCAGAAAGAGTAATCGATGTTCTTTTTTTTAGATTTTGCACACAAATCATTATAAGGCTTACAGGGTGCACCAACAGCAGAAAAATTTATCTCCAGGCTATCATTCATCCACTTATAATATTTTGTTTTAAATTTCAGAATAGAGCCGGAACGGACTGCATTTTTTTATCAAATAATTTAATAAAATTGTCAATTTTAGATATTTCTGCAGTGTTCAATTTAGTGTGATGTGAAGATTCAATTGATGCAACTACAACGTTAACCTTTTCAAATCTCTGTAGTTTTGAGTTGTCCCACAAAGTTAAGCACAATGCTTCATGATTTACTGTTATTACCATGATTGACGAGTTTTTTATGAACTTAAAACTAAACCTATTCATATTTATATACAAATGTTAGGTACAAATATTAGCTATCATAACCCAGGTAACTGGGTCTTCAAATACTAAGGCCTATAAAATATAAAAGAGAGGGTATATTTAAAATAGCAATCATAAAACACATATCTTTGGGTGGGCCCACAAAACCTTTAATATCATTAATGAAGAACATCATAAAACCCTTTTTACCTGAACATTATTCAGAATGAAAATGGCATCCCAATTTTATATCACAACTATAGACGTGCCAATATAAAAGCAATAAGTTGTGATTTAGAGAATTTGAATATGAGATACAGCACAAGTATATCAAACAAAGATGTTAGATTAGCGCAAAAGTCTAATTCCAAAAAATTTTGGTGGATGGCCAAATAAATAATTATTTTATATTAATATTTTTTACCCCTTGACACAACCTTTCGCAAAACTTCTTAAATATTTAAGCAATGTTTTTGAAAATTTTTTCATTGCATATTAACTTTAAAGCATATGTATATTATACCATTGTTAATGTTCAATTTTTCTCCTCATAATTTTGTAAAATCTAACTATTAAGTATTATATTATTTGTATTTGAGCACTCATTTCAGAGTCATTGTATATAAAACAATATTGTAACTAGTGTTTATTATAGTGTAAATATATTTTATAAAAATAAATAAACAAATTAAAAAAAAAAAACCCTTTTTACCTGACCCAATTATGTAAGATGTCAATACGAGGACACATTAGAAGAAATATATGAATAAGCGCTAACATTTGAAGATTTTCTGTTTAGAAGTTATGAACATAACATACCAGTGTTTGGTATCGTTGAAAAAAAATTACCTGTAGATTGCGATTTTTTTAAAATGTTGAATTTAGCCATCTTGGTAAAACAAAAACTTGGGTCATCCAAATATTAAGGTAAAATTTCAGTTTTTGCTTAAATGAAAATTTTCACTATTCAATAAAATATTTATTAATAGACATAATCCAATGATTTTTTGGATTTAACTAGACTTTAAGGTCAACAAATCGAAACAAATGTCAGAATTTATGATTTTCTGAAAACAATCCCACAATTCCTAAAAATAAAAACAAAATTTTTGCTGCCATGTCGTCATTTAAAGCGAAGATTGGAAATGACTTACGCACTACATTAAGTATCTGTTGGAGTATCTAAAACCGGTTTCCACTACCAAATTGGACGCGTGCACAAATTTTAACTGTGAGTTAAAGTTGATATTTACCTCAAAAATATGGCAACTTTGGAAGCGGATGGGGGGAAAAGTATTTACAAATCAAAATTTTTTTTACCACAATTCGCATTTATATAAAAAGACCTTCCAGAAAAGTATACATTCTTTATATGTTCAGAAGAAAAATATTTGTCAGGAGCGATAAGAAATTTGGTACTTTTTGGGGAATATATCGCCAAAATTTACTTTTTTTTAATTTCTACTTTAAACTAATGTAATTTTTGACTGAAAGAAGATATTGAACTAATTTTTTTTATTCAATCAAGAATTTTATTGGCGAAATTGGTCCCAATTTTCTCCCGATATTCGAAAAACTTTGGACCTGAGTCGGACAAAATTTGGAATTTCACATTTTCAAATCGGAATATCTCGGAAGCTATTGGAGGTAACCCACACATGTAAGCATGTTTTTTGTTCATCTTTATAAGAAGATTACTAATTTTTTGAAAATCGGATGAGAAACAAAAAAATGGCAAACACTCAAAATTTTTTATGAAAAAAGTACCCATCTTTGGGCAGCCATTTTGCCACCCCCAAAGGGTCTGGAAGGTTCAAGATCAAAACTTAAGCTCCATTTTATGTCTTTTATGCTTTTTCAAAATTTCATTGCAATCGGACCACAAGTTAACAAATGGCCGAATTATTTCCACAAATTTTGTTATTTATCCCACTGTGCACCGCACTGTTAAGCCAGCACGCTACCAACTAGCCTACCGGGGCGCACAAAAATTATTAAATTAAAATAATTAGTAAATGACAAAAACTAAATATTTTGAATAAATCAATAAATCTTTTAACATTTTTTATTGTTCTATAGACATTTTATTTGGGTGCGTATGATTAATATTTTAGTTATTAAATCAATATTACTTATACGCAAAAATTATATATTGATTAAAAATAAATAAAATAATAAATCGAAAAACTTTATATTATAGATTTGTTGAAAACTTTACTGAATACAACAAAAATTGAAAAAGAAGCCGAATATTCGTTAAGACTCTATTTATACCTAAGTATTGAACAAATTGTCTTTTGAAAAAAAAACCAAACAATTAAGTACTTAAAAATTTTTTATTTGCAATTTTCAACATGATAACAGATATTAGAATTATTTCTATTTATATGGGTTTATTATTGGAAGTGTTCAATTTAATTTTATTATAGGCGTTTTTTTTTTTGATTTTGTGTACTTGTCGATATTGACCTACGTAAAATTTAATATGTTTGCTAGTTGTTAATGTTTTTTGGTTTCTACACAGCGAATTTCTTGGACGAGTTTCAATGAATATTTTTCACTAAACTAATGAAGTTTTCTTCACAATATAAATGAAAAGTTTCTTAAACTTTATGGAAATGTTTCATAGTTTTATGAAATTTTTAATAAATAATATGAATATTTTCATTAAATTTTAATAAAAACTGCATTAATTTAATAAAATATTTGAAAGGACGAATTTCAGTGACAGTTCATAAAACTAATGCAAAAATTAATTGATATCATGCAGATAATTCTCTCAGTGTATTCTCTATGAGTTAAAATATTTATGGCTAGTGTTACAAAATCTGCATTTTTTTTTTACATAAAACAAGAGTTGATTTTAAAATCAGCTTATTTTTTGCTCCAAAAAAACACTAAATCTTTAAGTACCTACATTTTCGACAACGGGAAAAAAGTCGACTAAAAACACTGTATAACGAAAAATTGAAAACACTAGTTCTTGTCTTCAATGTTAAAATATGAATGTTTATTTACAAATCTTCTAGCCAGCGCTAAGGCTAAAGTTAAAAATCTAAAACAAAGTAAATAGGGATTTACTGTTATAAATTCAGCAAGAGCAAGAGAACAATTAATGTACAATAAAAAATAGATAGTTATTATAATATCAAAGATTTAACAAAGGAGAATTAAAGGAATTAAATCTTTAAGAATATATAAATGATAAAATACAAATAACAATAATACAAATAAATTTCCTAAATAAAATTATGACCAAACATACTGCCCCCATTGAAAGGGCACTTTCAATCAGTTTTGTCGATTGGAAGGGGAGCAATTTTATTAATAGACCTTCGATAAGTTTCTTTAGACGTTTTGACATCTACAACTCGGATTTTTCCATCACGACCAGGGATAGTTTTTATAACACGAGCTAGAAGCCAATGCTGTGGAGGTAAATTATCCTCATGAACGATGACCAAACTTCCTTCTTCGATATTGTTGCATGATTTAAACCACTTTGACTTTTGTTGTAAACTTAAGACATAGTCGCGAACCCACTGAATCCAAATTGTTGTTTTAAGTACGTGACAAGTTGCCATCGCTTCAAATAGTTAATATTTTTATAACGATTTAGATTTTCATCAGGTAGAGCTAGTAAAGATGAACCAATAAGCATATGGGCTGGAGTTAAAGCTTCACCATCATTGGGATCATCGGATCTAGGAGTCAAAGGGCGCGAATTTAAAATGGCTTCAACTTCAATGAGAATAGTTTGAAACTCTTCATAGGTAATACCAGCTTGAGACATGTTTTTAATCAGAATAGTTTTTGTAGATTTCACTGCTGATTCCCACAGGCCACCAAAGTGGGGTGATCGCGGTGGAATAAATGAAAACTTGAAGCCAGTCACCTCGCTATAATGCATTAGCGATTTAACATTATCATTATCGAAAAATTTGTGCTTAAATTCTTGAAGCTTTGAATTTGCACCAACAAAATTAGTAGCGTTATCACAATACAAACGTTGAGGTATACCACGTCTACCTATAAATCTTTTTAGACATAAAATAAAAGTATTAGTCGACAAATCAGAAACTAATTCAATATGAATAGCCTTTGAGGCAAAACAAACGAAAATTGCAACATAAGTTTTGTAAGGTGGTTTCCCTCTGATTCTATATGACGTAAAAAATGGTCCACAAAAATCTACACCGCAAATTAGAAAAGGGCGTTGAGCTTTTAATCGGTCAGCAGGAAGATCACCCATGACTTGTTGCATTAGTTGAGGTTTATATTTAAAGCAATGGACGCAATTTCGAACCACCTTTCTTACGGCATCTCTGGCATTGATAACCCAAACTTGTTGACGAAGAATTCCGAGAAGTGCTTTTGGACCAGCATGCAAATGTTTCAATGAAGATATTTGATGTATAATGTTGTAAAACGATGATCTTTTGGAAGAAGTGCAGGAAACTTGGTGTCATACGATAACGATGAATTTGCTAGCCGGCCACCAACTCTAAGAATTGATAACGTTGATTTGTAACTGGGAATTTCATGTAAAAATGGCGATAATTTTTGCAAACTTGTTTTTAAAGTTTTTCCATTTTGAAGCCGATAAATTTCATCTCTAAATGCAGTTGATTGGATGTCATGAATGACTTTCCAAAAGCTAATTGTATTTCTTCTGAAGTTATAAACGAATTTCGATTTGATTTGCAAAATAAACGATGAACATAAACGATGATGTGAAGAATTCGAAGATACGATGACTGGTTGACGATGATTTTAGAAATGATAGATTTTTTCAACGACAAATGTTTTAAATGATGATTTTCTCATTTCTCTTGACGGAAGTTCAACTGATGACCTGTTGCCTTTCGGCCAATCTTCATCACATTTATTCAAAAATTCAGGACCATTGAACCATATTGTCGACGATAACTCATTAGCAAGACAACCACGTGACACAATATCGGCAGGATTTTCTTTAGACGGTACATGTCTCCAGGGTATGTTATGAGACATATTTTGAATTTCGGAGACTCGATTAGCGACGAAGCACACAAACGACGACGAATGATTAGTAAGCCAACTGAGAACAATTTTGGAATCTGACCAAAAAATATACGATAATTATACGATTCAAATATATGTTTAATTTTGTCCCAAGTTCGACTCAATAACAAAGCAGCACATAATTCTAATCTTGGTAATGATTGTTGGATAACTGGAGCTACCTTTGATTTAGCGATGAGTAAAGTTGATTTAAAGCCATTATGCACAGCTACTCGAACGTATATACAACAGCCGTATGCCAATTGTGATGCATCTGCAAAACCATGAATATCAAACATTGAATCTGGAGTAGTTTGAACAAATCTTGGAACTTCAATTTGGTTAATATGCGATAAACCTTTTTCAATTTCAAACCAACGGTTTTTTAACCGATCATTTAACGGTGAATCCCAGTCAAGTTGTTGTTTCCACATTTCTTGAATCAATATTTTGCATGAAATCACAATGGGACTTAATAATCCAAGAATATCAAAAATTCTAGCAACTATCGATAACACAGATCGTTTTGTTGGAACATCAATGGTAGGTAATTCAAATCGAAAACAAAATAAATCTTGATTTGGTTTCCAAGACATGCCAAGAGCTTTGGTTATATTCTCGTTGTTGGTTTTCAAATGCGTCTCTTCTGTAGATTGTGCCAATTGCGGACAATTTGAATGAAATTTCGATAATTGTAGACCAGATTTATCTAATATTTGAATAGTTTCAGCCTTTTTGGCATAAAGTTCGGAAATATTCGATGCCCCTGTAAGAAGATCATCTACATAAAGATCTTGTTCAAGGACTTTTGAGCCAATAGGAAATTCGAACTTGTAAGCTTCAGCGATGAAGTAAAGACTTCGTATTGCGAGAAAAGGTGCGGCAGATGTGCCATAAGTTACGGTATTAAGTTGATAAATACCGATAGGAACTGCGGAGCTGTTTCTCCATAGAATTAGTTGAAAATTACGATCTTTTTCGTCCACTAAAAACTGGCGATACATTTTACAAATATCAGCTGATAAAGCAAATCTATGAAGGCGAAAAGATAAATTGTTATAATAAGATCTTGTTGAATAGTTGGACCAATCATCAAAATTTCATTTAAAGAGATGTTTGTCGATGTACGAGCCGATGCATCAAAAACCACTCTGAGCTTTGTTGATGTACTTTGTGGACGCAATACTGAATGATGTGGGATTACATAATGAGGTTTGCTTAAAACTTCAGAGCTAACCAATGACATATGTCCAAGACTAATGTATTCGTTCATGAAATCAATGTACATTTTTCTTAATACGTCGTCTTTAAGAAGTCGTTTTTCAAGATATAAAAATCTTCGACGAGCGATTTCAAAAGAACTACCAAGATGATTAAAAGAAATTTTAAATGGTAAACGTACCTTAAACTCTTCCATATTGATCGAAAACTGTATTTTGCATAAAATGTTGTTCACATTGATTTTCTTCTTCACTCAAAAGGGATTTACCTTGCGAAAATTCTTCAATTTCCCAAAAAGCCTTTAACATTGTATCCAATTCTTGATAAGTTGAGATCATGTTGCATAACAAAACTTGATTTTGTTGTTGAGAATCCATTTTGCCACCGACTATCCATCCAAGCGATGAATTTACTAAACAAGGAAGACCATCACCAAGAGAAATCTTGCCAACAAGCAGTAATTCGAAAAATATGTCTGAGTTTAGTAGTAAATAAACACGTTGTGGTAAGTAAAACTGTGGATCTGCGAGTTCAAGTCCTTCTGGGATGTTCCAATTACGTATATCAAAACGCTCTGTTGGCTTTTGAGATGTAATTGATTTTGTAACGAAAAATGTTGATGTATATTCAAAGTCGGTGATACGAGACCTTATCGTTGTTGTGATTATATTTTTCAGTTGAGTCCGAATATCTTCAACACCCGCTATTTCCTGAGAATATTTTGTTTGTTGAAGGCGTAGACGATTTACAGTTTCTTGAGTGATTAAATTGATCTCAGA
Source organism: Delia radicum (assembly GCA_021234595.1). Classification (NCBI taxonomy): domain Eukaryota; kingdom Metazoa; phylum Arthropoda; class Insecta; order Diptera; family Anthomyiidae; genus Delia; species Delia radicum. The sequence continues at coordinate 1,651 of JAEKOY010000994.1, read as the reverse complement.
GCACGAATCCAACAGGGCTCTTACAGGCTGAAGGACTCCAAGACTGTCCTTGATGAAAACGATAGCTGTTGGAAGCAAACTACGACGAAAACTACTTATAACAAGCGATGATTGAGTTGTGATGTGAATAGCTGCTGAGCTTGTTGATGGATTTGACGATAAAGGTTGATTGACAGATGACTGTTGAGCAAACGATGACGAAGAGGGAGCTGATGATGAGATTGATGATGAATGTTGTTGATACGATGAAGTTGAACGATGTCTTGACGAAAATTGTTCACAATTGTGCAAAGTTGTATGATGAGATATATGGCAAGTACGACAGCGAGATTTCGATGTGCATTTTGAAACCATGTGTCCTTTTCGAAGACAATTTATGCATAGTTTGTTACTTTTCACAAATTCAAATCGACGAGGAACTGGCAGCGATAAATAAGAGTTACGACTTCCGATAAAATGCTCTTGGCTTGGCAAAATTCACATAAAGTGTTAGAAGTAACAAAAGCTGAAGCAGGACGCTTAAGTTTAGCATTTGGAATTGATTCTCTGTGATTAAATGATTTTGTTTCACATGTACGACTTTCGAGGAATTGGCATCGACGACTGAGAATTGAATAACAATCATCCCAAGTTGGCAAATTCTTAAAATCTTGTTTTTCATCATATGCAGCTTTAGATTCTGAATCGACTTTTGACAAAACAAGATGAATAATGATTAGCGTTCATTACATCAACTTCTGAGCCCAAGGATAGCAAAGAACTCTTGAGAGCAGCAACGGTATCCAATATCGAACGCAATTCTGTCGCATTTGGCTTATTTATGGCCGAAATTGAGAATAATGAATTAATATGATCAATAAAAATCAACGCCTTGTTGTCGTAACGATCTTTCAACCGGTCCAAAGCCTTTTGATAATTTTCGTCGATAACTTGGAAAGGTTCCACCCACCGCAAGGGCTTGGCCACTGAGGCAGTTCAATAAATAATTAAATTTGTCTATTGTCGGAATACAAGATTCTTCATGAACAAGAGTGTTAAAGGTGCTTATAAACCGGGAATAATCGGAATATTTGCCATCGAATTTTGGCAACTTAATTTGGGGGTAGACGATTTTGATGAGAAAACGAAGAATAGTAACATTTAAAAAGCCTGTGATCACTTTCATTAGAACGACGCTTTTTGTCCAACAAATCAACCATAAACGCTTTGGCTTGTATGAAGAGTTCTTCTAAATCAGAGCGACTTTCGTCCGATGGATCCAATCGTTCAATTTGCGTTTGGATGTGGCTAATGTGTACGAAGTACGATTTCTAGAACTTGTAAACGGCATTATAACAATCGTATAATCTGATGAAGAACCTTCTTTTTCAACTTTTGCTTTTAATTTAGAAATATTGCGCTTCATTGTGCTTCTTTGAGTCTTTAAAGTTGGCAAATCTAAGCTTATTGACGCCATTTCGCTGATTGGTGGTACGTTTTCATCATTTTTACCCATTTTTAATGAAGTTGTACGAAAATATTAGGTTTTGTATAGAAAGTACCACGAAAAGCCTTAAGTTGCAAAAGGTACCAAAATTTCAAAAAAATAAAAAAGTACCGACCAACACTGGTATGCTCCGATATAAAATTAGTTACAGTGTGTTGTGTGGTG
>JAEKOY010000993.1:0-15298 GCA_021234595.1 Delia radicum | reverse complement strand
TGTTCCATCCGCTTAGAATTTAAATATTTCCGGTTTCGATTTCATTTTATGTTAATCGTTTATCACTGATCCTTTGAAAATAATTATAAATTGTCAAAACATCTCATCCATCTCAAAATATCCAAAAACCAATACATCTAAATTGAACTTGGACAAAAGATTTTTGCACAGCGGAAGTGATGTAAAAAAATTATCTCCCACAACTGTTCGACCCGTGGTTGTAATATATATATATATATAATCCTGTAATTCCTAGTTGGAGCAAAGGGCCAGTACAAATGATTTCCATTAAATTCTGTCTTCAGCGTGTCGTTTTGCATCCCTCCATGTCATTCTGGATGTACTGAGTTCGGATTCTATTTGAAGTCTCCACGTGTTAGCAGGTATTCCTGTACGTCGGCTGCCCTGGGGATGGCAGTCTAGGGTCTTTCTGGTAACGTCATCTTGGCTTTTTCTGAAGGTATGGCCCAGACAGTTCATCTTCTTTACTCGTATTCCAGTCGTAATGGGGTTTTGTTGTGTTTTTTGCCAAAGATCATTATTTGAAATTATTTGAAGCCAGAAAATACGTAATATTCTGCGCATTGTATCCTCTCTACTGATGTTCCAAGTTTCGGAACCATATAATAGTACTGCATTCACATTAGAATTGAAAAGTTTGATTTTTGTGCGAAGAGTTATGTGATTTGACTTCCATACTTTATTAAGTGCGCCATATGCTTGGTTAGCCTTTGTAATGCGGTAAGCTATGTCCTTCTTACTATCGCCTGAAGTTGTTATTATGCTGCCGATATGTTAACTTTTAGACCAACTTTGGATTGCATTCTCATGAAGGATATTAAGCTTTGTTTGCATACTCTTGTAGCTGTGTGATAGGAGACATATGTCGTCGGCCGTAATCAAGATCGTCCAATTTGCCCTGCAGTTCAAAGCAATGCCATAATTACCTTTCATCGATTGTTCCATGACAACATCTAAAACGATGTTAAAAAGAATAGGTGAGAGCACACAACCTTTGTCTCACACCTATTTCCGCTGGAAATTTGTTGCTTATAAGACCCTCGTGCAGTACTCGACAGGATTCATTATCATATAAGCCTTTAACAAGCTGCATCAGTGGTTCTGAAAATCCCTTTGCATCTTAAAGCGTTCCATATGGCCGGTTGGTGTAACGTATCAAATGCACGTTCAAAGTCTATAATAGCAAGTATAATGGGATCTGCACTCAAACAGATTCCTCAGATTCCGTGTTGTAATACTCTGAACTAAACGTTTCACAACATTCTCTCCAACATTTGCTTGGTGCTGAGCTCCTGGTGGTTTGCCGGTATAAAGTTCTCCTTTCAATGGAAATTTAGTTATTGCACGCAGACCCAAAATACTTTTATCCCGTACTTTGCTGGTTACCTCGGAATGTACTGCGTGAAACGTGTTTGACCTCTGTATAGATACAATTGCTCATCAACAGTCAACAACATCGTTGGCTTTATAAAGCCGATACAAATTAGAATTGAGCATATTGAACATAGCGCTTATCGCAGCAGCTTTATCCGTCTCTCTGACAATGATGTCTACCTTTTCTTGAGTGATTAACTGTTTGAAGATTTCTATGCGAGAAGCGTATTCAAGACGTTTAGATGGGCCCACCTTGCTGATGAACGATGTTATGTGCCCGTATTTTTGTTAAAGATGGAGGCGTCTTGCACCATTTCGTGCCATCATTGACTGTAAAGAAATCAGCGTTATCAGATGTTTCCTTCTTCTTCAGGTTGTATAATTTCAATTTCATATTCAACGTCTTGGTCCTCACCACGTCTGCGTCATACTCGATACGAATTTCCCCTTCTGCATCTGAAGCTTCTTCCTCATTTGGAACGTAATCAGGATCATCATCTGAATCTGCCTGAAATGGCTCCACCAAATCTCTTGACTCGATGTTTTCGTCATCCGTATTCGTTCATTCATTCGTAAAAACCCTCTTGAAGTGATCATATTTATCACATCTCCAGCCTCTGCATTTCACTTTGCTGTGAATCCATCTAAGCACAATAAGAAAAAAACACTTTTTCGCAATTCAAAGTCTACAGTGGACAAACAAATAAATAAGTACTAACCTGTAATAAAATGCAGAAAAACACGAACAAACACGCTAGCACAGCAAAAGCTAATTTTTGATTTACTAAAACACGTCTGATCGAAACACAGCTGAATTTAGATTAAATAAAAATACTGACACAATTCTAATTCTGCAGCGGATAAACAAACAAACAAATAAGCATCAGAAATGCTGAAAACATGCACAAACATGCACTATTCATAAATTTTCCATACAAATATGTTTGTGATACAATTGTACCAAGGATGGCAATGAAGGCATATATGTACGTTTGCCACTCCCACCGATTAACGAGATATGAACAAACTAAATAAATGTGATCATTACATTCTTAAATGTATATTTGAGATATTCATAAAGTTTCAGCTCTTTAGATGCACAAATAATATCAAAATTTTGTTTTCAAAGTTCAAATTAATTGGTACAGCTGTACACAAGGGTTAAATAAAGAATTAGTTTCTGTGAAATTTTTTCTGTGTTTTTATTTTTTTTACTTAAATTTGACAATTTGTAAATGTTGTTGTAAATTTTATTTTGGAAAAGAAATTTTTAGACCACCTATTTCATGGGTAAAAATTTTGATTCCCAAGTGCTTGTCCGATATAGATGTAAGAATAATTGTCCAAAACCTAAAAATGACTTTTATAGCGGGAATGCTATAATTCGCAACGTCCTCGCAAAGAGTGGAAAACTTTTTTTATATTTAAATTCTTGACAAAATTTTCTTTCATTTGAGATATAAACTTTATTTAGACTGTATTTGTTTACTGTATAATTAACATTTGAATTTGTAAAAAAAAAATTCGTTTACTGCCTTTATTAAAGGTTTAATAGAAAGGAAATTATATGTTAATTTTAGATTCTTATGCGTATACAAATAAATGAATTCCTTAACTTGTTCAACTTAAACGTTTGATATTTTCGACAAATTTATGCGTGTGTTGTTTATTATTTTAGTAACACAAAGTGCTAAGAATAATATAAAACACTATGTAAATATATGGTTCAGAATTAACAGATTTATTATTCCCCTTGTGTAAAAAATGTATATACTCGTAGCTTTAACAAAAGGTAGTCTACCTTAAGGTGCTTTTATAAACTTGTATGTCGTTGCCTTGATTTCAATTTGTGATATCTACAAATTTGACGAAATGATGACAAGATCCCCGGACGTAACTTTCAGCTACGTTATAAATTTTAAAAGAAAATAATTATTGTATTGCTGTTATTTTCCTCATTTTAGATTAAGCTATACAGAAAGAATTATTTTTTTTTTATTATTCATATAAGTCTATGGAATTACATCCTTATGGAATATAATGGAATTATAATAATAAAAATACAATTAATAATAATGTTGATGCTAAATATTTAAAAACAAATTATATGTCGCTTAATAATGCCAATATTTGCAGAATAATCAAAAAATCGATCATTTCAATAAACTGCAGATATAATCATCTGAAAGGATCAACATTAGCGTAATTGGTTTGCACACCTTGAATATATATGGGGGTATAGTTGCAAGTTGATCCTTGGCGTCACTGGCGTACCAAGGAGGGTGCACATGCCACTCTCCCAAATTGATTTAGATTTTATTTTGCTTTATTATTGTTAGTTCTGTGTGCTTATGAATTATGATAGAATGTACCCTTACGAACAGTTTAAGTTCAAATTAAAATCATCAATCGAAGATTCTTGAGAAATTTTCGACTTTTGGAAGCTGCTATTGTATACTGCTATTGATATTGTTTTCATTAATATCATGAATGATAATTTTCTCAGTGTAGAAAATGTTTTTTCGATATTTTAAACAATATGGAATTTTTCTAAAAAAACATCCGAAACATGGCTACACCACTTGCTGGGGTACATTAAAATTTATGTTGCTGAAGAGGAAGTCAGAGGAGGTATGGCAATTTAGAAGGTTGACTACGAATACTACATTTAAGCATTGTTCTACGGCTTTTTAGTGTTGGCAGTTTAATTCTTGAAAATCCTATGGCATATAATGGAAGATCTTCAACAAGGTTTGGAAAGTAACTCCTCAAGCAAAACAGACGAATTTGTTTTTGTATCGATTAAATGTAGTTGCTATGAACTACATCATAAGGATCACCGACAATTGAACCGTATTCCATAATTGTCCTAACCAGAGATGTATATAATTGTGTTGTTATATTAGACGAGTTTTAATGAAATTTTCACTATAAATTTTTCTTTATATAATGACAGAAAAAATTTGCTCAACTTATGAAAAAGCTTCATAATTTTAATGAAACCATTGTTTACGAAAGTAAAGCATTTAAAAATTGCAGAGTATGGCACAACTGATTTATGGTCCTAATACTATAGTCAGAAAGTGTTGTTGTTTATTTAATAAACAATAAAAACAGTGTATATTGACTAGAGATTCTAGTCTTTACAGGAACAATGTTTATTAGTTAAAAATGTTTTATTTTGATTTGAATTAGTTTCAATTCTTCCAATTTTGTTTTTTACTTCTCATCGAGTAAATATAACAATACGGGTAAAGCGTTGATCTTTTTCCTTCAAAATTTGGGTAGAATATTCTAGCCCTTCTACAATTGGTTCTGTGATGATTTCGGTGACGCGAAATGAAACACGTAAGGACCTGTCAGTAGATAAAGTCTGCTATAAGTTAGCGGGCAAAAACTTTTTTGAGTAATAAATAAATATTGCACGGTTTTTGGTTTAGCAAAAAACAAATGATCTTGAACTCGAATAATCTTGGTCACATCATAATATTTTATTTTTATTTTAATAAGTATTAAAAATATGCAAAACTGACGAGTTGTTTGCTCTCCTAATAAATATGTGTGTTTCTGCAAATAGCTCATATTGAATATATGGGCCAGGTCTATAGATTTATAAAGAGGATTGACATTATAAATATTTCGAAAATAGACAAAGAGTTATAAATTCTGACATGTCAATTTAACTAAATAAAAATTAAAACGATGAAATTTTTTGAAATGATTGTCAAAAGTTTGGTAAAATTTATAACTTTTTAAAAAGGAAAGAAATTTTAAGAAATTGACAATAAATGATTTATGTACACATTCTACTACAACTTTTTTATATTTCTGTTATCGTATAGAAAATAAAACGTTAACATTATAATTTAATATTCTGAAACTTTTGGTAATGATAATTTTTTTTTTTTTTTTTTTTTTTTTTTTTTTTTTATTTATTTATTTCATTTATATTTCATTTATATTCATAACATTAATGGTGCCTCAGCGCCTTAAGGCATTGTAGAGGCGAGTTGGTGTTATATATTACATATAGTTCACAATTATTTGATATAATTAATCAAAGAACAGTATTAAAAGTATATATAAAAAAAAAAAAAAAATAAAATTATAAATTTAATTTATTTAATTTGTACAAGTGAGATCATTTCATACTTATACAAGTTCCTCAATATGTTGCAATAAATGATTCTTTAACATTGTTTTAAATACTGATATCCTATTTACATTCTTATATTCGATGGCAAATTGTTAAACTCACGACTACCCATGTATTCGATACGCTGTTTGGTTGTTTCCAACCTACACCAGGCTACCGTTAAGCTCCCATTAGTCCTTGTGTTAATTGAATATTGATTGGTTCGAAAAAGTATTGTGTGATGTCCAATATTGTGGATGCACTTAAAACATATAGCAACAATTGCATTTTATAAGTTCCATAAATTGGTAATACGTTTGGGAATATATCTCTATATAATGAAATGGTTGGATGTCTGACAGGATGATTTGACACTAATTTTAAAGCCTTGTTTTGCAGGCGCTGAAGTGATTTGAATTCAGTGCTCTTTTTGTAGGCATACAAAATAGTTAAATAATTAAAATGGCTTTGAATTAAAGCATTGTATAATAAAAACTTGGTATTTCTATCAAATTTGTTTTTAAACTTGTATAATATACCAACGGCTTGTGAAGTTTTGCCTTTAATATATTGGATATGGTCACTCCAAGCAAGGTTGCTTTGCAAGTGTATACCCAAATACTTCACTGTATGAACCTCCGTTACTTCACTTCCATCAACAAATACACTGAAATTAATATTGTGCAAATTATACGGCTTAAATCTTATTAATTGAGTTTTACTTGCATTTAAGATCAGTTTATTTATTCTTGCAAATTCTGATAATAGGGACGCATCACGTTCCATATATGCTTTGACAACAGTCTCATGTTTGTATGGGTAGAAAATACATATATCATCGGCATAAATGAAAATTTTCCCAGATAAACCCAATTTTTTAATATCATTTAGATAAATTGTAAACATGAGAGGCCCCAAAACACTGCCTTGGGGAACTCCGCATTCGACATCACCAAAAGAACTTCTATGATTATTATTTGCACAAACTGCTTTCTGCTTGAGAGATAACTTTTTAAAAGAGACAGCTCATTACCACGAACACCATAGTACTCTCCAGTTTTTGAATTAGAATATCATGATCAATAAGATCGAACGCTTTCGAGAAATCATAGAAAATTCCAGCTACGGCCACTGCTTCCTTCATCAAGACCTTTACAAATAAAGTTTACAACATTTACGACTTGCTTCTTCAGTTCCACAGCCTTCTCTAAATCCATACTGAAAATCGTTTAATAAATTGAAGTTTTTCATATAAATTGAAATTTGATTATATAAAATTCGTTCAAAAATATTATCAATGATCGATAAAAACAGCAATTGGTCTGAACTTATCAGCGGTGCTAGCATTCTTCTCTTTTGGTATTGGTACAACTTTGTGTATTTTTAAAACATCCGGATATATACAACTGCTTATTATGGTGTTAAAAAGGTTTGATATATAAGGAGTTAACTCATTTGAACATTCTAATAGTAACTTCGTTGATATATTATCATGACCCGAACTCTTACACGGTGATAAATTTGAAATAATACTTTTTACTTCTTCATATGTCGTACCTTCAAAAGTAAGTCGATCATTATGAAAAGTCATAGTTCTAAAAAATTAAAAGAATCTGTTGAAGTGTGCTGAATTTGAACCCTAAGATGTGCTATCGATTGCAAAAAATGTCTATTTAGAAATTCCGCTTTTTGTAAATCATGCAAAATCGTTTCACCATTACTATCCTTTAAGTTCAAAGATCTTTTTGTGGTTCTACCAAGCGTTTCATTTAGAAATTTCCAGCACTTTTTAGGATCATGTTGAATATTACTCAAATTATCCATATAATAGTTATTCATAGACTCCTTACACGCATTTTTTATCACATTGCTGACCCTTTTCAACCTCATATCAATATCTGAGTTAGACTTTTTCTTTCTTCGCAGCTTTAAAAGTTTTTTCTTGTAAATAATTAATTTCTGTAGATTTACGTTTATCCACGGAGTAATTGCCTGTTTAATTAATCTCTTGGTTTGTTTCGTAACAGTAGAATTATCATGGCATTTCCAATACACGATATTAACGCGGTTGTATCTAAAGACGGGTCACCAGTTTGAGCTAATCTTGGTAATTGTGATTGAATCAGATTTTTTGCTCGATTATAATCACAAAATAATTTTATGTTATCAGTAAATTCGCTAGAATGATGCTCAATCTCAATCTTACACGAAATAATATTATGATCGGATAGCCTACATTCCACTGAATCGATACTTAATACATTATTTATGTTGCTGTAAACATGATCTATCGATGTTCTACTGTCAGGGTCGAGTTATAAGGGTGTGACAATTTTTAAAATCATAATATCCGAGCAAATTCAAAAGCTCACCAGAACAGATATTGCTGGAACCATCAATATTGGAGTCACCTACAAAAACACATGGATGACGACCATAGATAATAAGTAAATTTTCCAAAAAATTTAAAAAAGATTGTATATCACATTTTTGCGATCTATAGAACGACATAAACTTTATAGGCCTTCCATTAAATTTTACATTATTTAATGTTAAAACCACTGAGTCAACAAAATTCCTACTTTCACACGATTCTATATCGAAATCTAAATTCTCACGGACAAACAGTGAGGTACCTCCATAACCATCAGCCCTGCAACAGTGAACAGAGCTATAGCCAGTGATATTGTAAAGCTGAATTTGCTTCTTTTCAATCCATGATTCCTGTACAGCTATAATACAAGGTAGCCGTGGTAACATTGCAATTAAGCTTTTAAATTTATTAAATTTTGTTATTGATGAAATACTTCTAATGTTTATAGAAATTATATTGAAAAAGGAACTTGTAATATTGTTAAAATAATTTTCAAAAGATTTTAAGTTTGAAAAGTATTGATTATTAAACATTATATAAAAAAAAAAAAAAGATTAATGAAAAAACAAATTTATAAATACTGTAACTACGATGATAATAAAACTTCATTTACATCTTCCTCTGGAACATTTTGGGATCTTCGGTTTCTTGGGCGGCTCACTGTAGCCTCTAATAAAAGATTATCTACATCTTCCTCATTTGTTATCACTCTTGATTTAGACAATTCGCTTCTTTTTACAAAAACTCTACCACCAGCTGCATACACAGCACGATAACCAACTTCCTTTAACGATTTAGCATAATTTAATAGACCAAGAGTTTCTCTACTCAAAAAATCGCTCACAAAAACAGTTTTAGTAGCCTCGTTTTCCTTCAATATTGGTTTAACCGACATCATTTTTTCCTTTGATTTTTTGGAATTGAACTTTACGACAACCATATGCTTTTCGTGTTGCTTATCTGTTTGGTGTACATTTTTATTGTTCCTCTTTTTTATGAAATAGGCATCATCAATGCACTCAGGCTCCAATTCTACACCGGCATCACTAGTAAGTTTTAAAACAGCGTCTAAGGCTGACGTTCCGGTTGTAATAGTAACGCCACTTACTAAACAATCATTCTTGACCCGCTGATCATTTAAGTATTTAATTGCACTTTTTAAATCTTTCACTTCTTCCTTCAAAAACTTATTTTCTTTTTGCACCAATTCTAATTTCTTTTTATTTTCAGCAACACCCTTCAATATATCGTCATATTGCTTTGACATAAAATTCATGGTATCTTGCAGCAGAGACAGCTGATCAAGTTTTTTCAATTCTGTTTTTATTTCATTTAATTCTGCTTTAAGAGTACCACTATTATTATCACATATATGGCATACATATTCTTCGCTTTCATGTTTTAACAAATACTCATATCTTCGCTTGTCTAAATTGGTACAAACTACATGGAATTTTTTTAATGCACTTGTCGCATTCAATAAATTCTTCTTCTTCTGCTATCTCCAAACTACATTGGTTGCAAATAATTTTATTGGTTTTAATGCTGCGACGTACTTTTGGAGGCATTTTCATAAATTTCAAACTCCCCGTAGATTAATTATAATAAACCACAAGTATTTTTAATTAAAACTTGCAAATTAAACTGATTTAATAAAATTTAAAATAATTGACAGTGACTATTAAAAAAATTGACGTTTTAACAACAGGGTTACCAACTCTTATTATATTTAATAAAGTGTAAATTATACGAATCTTACGTATGCCAAAATTATCAAACTGTACCAAAGCCATATTTGTAATGCAGAAAATGTGTGTTTTTTCTGTGCATTAGCTATCAAAACGATAGAGGAAAAATAAGACATTTTATAGAATTACACTCAAATTAATAAACAACTTTTTATGGACATTGTGACTTTTTCTATGAACAGAATAAAGGAATACCCATGGAATAAAGGAATGCCCATGGAATAACCAGCTTCCCCAGTAATAGCTGACATTGTCATAGAAAAATTGTTGGATTTCTCAACAAATTTGATGACAGCAAAATCAAGGTTTTTCGCGAAATATGTGATAGCATAACATCCTCAAATTAGATTTATAGTAATTAAATGTGCTAAAGTCCCAAAACTTATTTAACAAATTGTGAAAAGCAATCTGATGTAGGCGTGTCCCTATCCGGATTTCATTCCTGCCTAAGGAAATCTTCAGGGGACTTTGTTATTAGACTTTCTAGAGATATTTTGTTATGTTAAATCACAAACTCAATGAGAATTTCTTGTCCTCGTCTAGGAGCGAGATTCAAAATTTAAAATATCAAAGAAAAAACAAAAACAACAACAAAAAATTGTCACAATTGGCTTTGTCATCTTCCAAATACTACTCTGTTTTTTTGACAGACCTAGCAATGTAGTGACGTTTATTCAAGTAAATCAACAATAGAAAATCATATGTTTTCTATTAGTGTCAGTTACATTTAAATTTGCACAAGCACCTGCATATTTGTTATTTAAATTTATTTTCATCGGGATAAATTAAATTAGATTGGTATCACAAATCTAGGGTACCTGGCAGATTTATCAATAAAAAGATTATTGGATATAAGTAACAGTGAATTGTATAAAGAAAATATACTCAAAGTCATTGAGATTTTAAGGAAAAAGAATTTCGCATAAAAACAATTGCAAATCTTATTAAATAGGTTAAAGTAAGAACGTTATTATTGAGAAAGAAAACACCGCCGAAATGTATAAACCAATCATATATATCCCAGGATTATCCGAGTGTTTTAAGAATTCCAATATTTATAACAATTATAAATATGAAATTGCACTAAAAATAAATAACTTTGAGAACAAGCTGTTTAGCAAAACTAAGGACATAGAATACAATACAAATATCATCTACAAAATGTTTGTGCTGACGAATAGAATTTCTGTTATTAAGGAGGTTATATAAATCATTAGTTTGTCACTATGCGATCTATATGTGTTAAAAATTGTATGCTAAATTTTTTGTCGTTTTAAACCTTTTGGACTTAACTAATTTTGAACAAATATAAAATAGCAAAAGTATGGTTGGCTAACATGGAGAGTTTCTATTGGGATAGACACCAATGTGGTTTAAATGTTAAATAAAAAAATAAATTGTGCATAAATATCATAAAGAAATAGAACGATACAATCACTTTGTTGCCATCAACGTTATTATCAGAGAAGAAAATTAAAGGCAAAATTCAATGTAGGGTTACAACTTTGGCATATTTGCAAATATCAAAAATTACAAGGCATAACCGCGTAGGTATTGAAAAAATATTAAGAACCATGATCTTACTTTTTCGCGGTTATTGAAAAAGTTCCCGCACCAAAGGCAATGACGTTTTAATTAAAGTTTCTAGTATTTATGATGTATTTATTCCATCACCAATAAAAAATATATTCCCGCCAATCCAGCAAATACATACACCTTGTATTATACAATTTAAAATAAATCTTTAAATAAAAAATTAATTTTGAAATTGTTTCGGTGCTGAAGATTTAGTTTCGAATTGAATATAAAAAAAACACGATATTTATTATCAGTACAATATTGTCCATCAGGTTGTGCCCTGTATTTTTTCGCACCGAAAACGTTATTACCCTTATGTTAATATTTAAAATGGTTCATCAAAAAATTTGATTTCGGGATATCATCACTTTTTTTACGGGCTTTGCATCAATAAAAAAATTGTATAATTTTTTAAACTTTAACTCTTTTCAAATGCGCGCGGCGTCCAAAAACGCTGATTTTGGGTTTCTTTTCCTAAGGAACAAAATGTTCTGTATTTATATCAAATTAACTTCACATTTCGATTCTACACCAAACACAATTTAAAAAAAAAAAAACTTGTATCCTCGTTTTCAATGTGCACCAGAGTGGTCGAAAAAAACACATTTAAAAACGTATAAATTAATTTTTGTATGACAAACAATTAAAAAGCATTTTTAACTGAACAAATGGCGCACAAATTTCGGTTTACGGTCACCCAGTAAAAAGTTATTAAGTTTTCAAAATATTGACCGCGATATATCGAAAATGTTTGTAGCATTTGCATATCTTATAAAACTTTTTATGTTGTGTTTTAAAAAAAATACTTCCATTATTTTTTCATAAAATTGATACCTTAATGATTTTTTAGCAGTTTGCGGTATATCGAAAATTTTTCTACCCCTATTCTCAGTTCACTCTACATTCCAATTCACACCAACTTCCGCTATATTTAAAATTTTTTGAAAATCATCTACAGAAAGTTTTTGTCAATGCTTTTTTTCTAGTACAACTGAAGCTTTCTAACTGAAAAGACTGCATTGTATACACTATGCGTATGAGTTATATTGAATACAGAAAAATAAAAACAAAAAACACTCATACGTCACCAGTTGAAACAAATTAAACTAATTTTAATGCCACTACATTTTCATGTCACTTAAAAATATATTTTAATGCGCACTGAAAAAAAAAATGATATTTATAAAGTAAGTGGTTTCCATATATAAGTCAGACATGGGCGTTAATCATTACATTTTGTTACGCATGTAATTGTAATTAAGCTGAATCAAAATTTCAATTACAAAACAATGTAATTGTAGCTGAAAAAGAGATCATTTACGAATTACATGAAATAATATCAATTACTAATTACATGTAATTGTAATTGGACAATGTGAATTACAATAACGTGTCATTAAAAAAAAAAGGAAATGCTTTTATAAAGTAATAATAACAAAAAGGGGCCGCAAATAATGATTATGTTCGTTTTTTAAATCAAAAAATCAATCACTTAGAACAGACATAAAAAAAAATTATTGCGCCATTATTTTTATTTTTTTGACAATCTTTCCATTTTATTTTTGAGTAATAATAAAAAAAATCAGCCATAATCAAAAAAAAATAAAACTCAAAAATAATCATTATTTATGATTTTAATTTTTTTCGTTTAAAATAAAACTCACTTTCAATTTATTTGTTTTATGAGGATATGCAACTATTTTGGTAAAAAACCTCACAAAAAAGTCATAAATTGAAAGTTAGTTTTATTTTGAGCGAAAAAAATAAAAATCATAAATAATAAATAATAAATAATAATTATTTTTGAGTTGTACTTTTTTTTGCTCAAAAATAATGATGATGGCTGATTTTTATTAATATTACTCAAAAATAATCATTAACATTGAAGAAAATCTTAAAACTCATAATATAATCATTCCGGTCCCTGATAACAAAAATATAGTCATTACATTAAAAATTTATTTATTTCAAAAATGTAATTAATTACAATTATTATCATAAACCAGCTTTCTCTAATAATGAAAATTATAAAAAAAAAAATAATAATAACACTAGCCTTGTCTTGTTCTCCACACTTAACATTGAAATTAAAAAAAAAATTATTGACAGCATTTTTAATATTTTTGTATACAAACAGACAACTTAACGACGTTAAAAAAATTAAAAGAGTTAACCCTTAACATGCCCAATATTTTAATTTTGTATGGGATGTCGTAACATGTATAGCAAAAAACAAGCCTAATAACGATAATAACAATAATAGCAATGAAGCAATAATAAAATTATAACAATATTAATAATATTAAGAGTAAATACTAACAACGATTTTTTTACTGAACTATTTTTAATTTACTTTGATGCTAAGACTTAAGGAAAAGTAAATATAGCTCTTGTGTTTTTGTAAATTGAATTTCACTTAGAATAACACTGTTAGTGGGAACAAGCTCAAGCCTAATATTGTGAACACCCCCCACACATATTTTGGCTGTCCGCAACTTTTGGGTCAAAATTTGTTCCTAAAACAAAAGAAAAATTAGAAAAATGTTCTGTTTAAACTACTAAAAATTAGTTAAAAATTACATTGAAAAAAAATAAAACATGTTAAATAGCATATTTTTTTTTTTTTTTGTTAAATATTAGTAAGATAAAAAGAGCAAAAATAAATCTGTTGAATCTACTTATATTAAGTTATATTTGAGCTCTATCTGCTAAAGCCAGCAAAACATTTGCTAATATTTAGTAACCACAAAAAATCATATAAAATGTGAAATTTCAAAATTTTTTTTTATTTTTTTTTTTGTTATTGCGAATAAAAATCTGACCTTCTAAAATCAGCAATCTACAAGTTTTTACCACAAAGTTCTGTTGATTTTAGAAAAATATATATTCCTACTAAATGTTAGCTAAATACAGCATAAAATTTGGTGATATTACAGTTTTTGATTGCTGTTTTTAGTCTACAAATAATTAGCAAAGTTTGTTGCTAATTTTAGCAGAGTAAATTGCTATTTTCAATAAACTAAATTATGCTCGAATTTAACTAAAATTTTGTAAAGTTTCTAGTATTTCAGTACTTATTTTATTAATATCTAGCAAAAAAATCTGGTAATTGTAGCAGTTTTTTTATGAACAAATTTTATTTGTACAAATTAATTTCTATGAGTGTAAAACCGTGTTATTTCAAGTGAAATTCGAATTAAAAAAAAAAAAAATATGGGAAAATTTTTCGAAAATTGCCCTTTGGAGAAAAAAAAAAAAGTTAAAAAATGCTTTGGCACACTAACAAAAATGTCAGTAAAGTCAGCATCATTTTTGCTTGGAGGATCCTTTGCCGAAAATTTCTACTCTAAGCATAAATTAGTAAATTCAGCAAGATAATAAAAGTAAAAGTGATTGCGCAGAAAATTTCATACAGGACGCAATCGAACAAATAAGAACATAACAAATATTACATTATTCGAAAAACAAAAAAAACAGGGTCACTGACGAAGGTTCAATACCAGAAACTGCGCAGTCTGATTCAGAAAATTGAAAATTTACAATGTAGTTATGATTTTTAGAAAATACACTCATTCTTCTCTACCACGCCTTTCGCAATTAAAATTCAAACTCAAACAAAAATCAAAATCTCTGGCAATTCTTCCCTAACTACGTAAGCACCATCTATCGAATATACAAAGAATATATCATAGATGTGGTATCACTTACAACATATGGGAAAACAGTGGACATTAGAGCGAGGTAAGTTTCTAAAAATAGAACTGTTGTGTTGTTGGAGATGTACTTCTTATATTATGTATGCAAGAACAAAAACACCGTGTATAGAATAAAACAAGTTTTAATCACAACAAAACTCGACCTGACGATAGATTCAGTGCGCTAAAGCGCTCTGTCTAACGTGTAGTGCGAGTGCATGTGGCATTAGAAATCAGTTATCTATACCACGGTCAGTGATTGCACAGAAAATTTCATATAGACGCAATCGAACAAATAAAAACATAACAAATATTACATTATTCAAAAAAAAAAAAAAAAAACAGGTTCACTGACTGCGCAGTCTGATTCAGA
>JAEKOY010000992.1:0-15302 GCA_021234595.1 Delia radicum | reverse complement strand
TTAAATTGTATTAATATTTGTGTCTTATAATTGTCAAATTGTCTATATGATATTTTTTTTTCAACAACCTGCGGCTGTAAGATCAAACCTGCGTTCTTCTTACATCGATCACACCCCTCGAGTGCAGCTAAATTGCAGTTTTCTTTCCTATTACCTTTTCTGTTATTGTATATTATACTTAAAAGTGACAACACTAACAAACACAAATATCTCTATTTTTAGATTTTGTTTATTTTTCTAATCTCCTCCGTCTCTATTTCACAAGTTGCCAGATTGACGTATGGTTTTACGTTCAGTGTAGACAACTTTGCGTTTTTTTGGCGATGTCTCACCACAGGGCAAATTTTATAATGTATTTTAGTATAGTGTTATTTTAACGTCATATAACAGTCGCAACTAATTTTTTAATTTATGCATTTGACAAATTTAATTAAGAAATGTTGAGGTTAAAAAGAAGAATATACGTTTTTCTCTAAAAATTAAACACTATTAATTTTTAAACCAGACTAGACTGGTTTCTTCCTTTTTTTTAATTATTTTTTGTCCTTTTTTTAATTTTGCAAATTTTTTCAACTTTCATGATCAACCCCTTAAATGCATGATCAATTATTTTCAAACAATTTTTTTATATATGATTACTGAAGACGTGTATTTTCTGAGAAAAATACAGAACATTTTTATATAACAACAAAAGTGATTTTTTATTGAAAAATAGGGTTTGTTGCCAAATGCTGCGCTATGCCTTTAAGGGTTAAATTCCTATTTTCTAGTGCAAAAACAAGAATTTTATTAAATTCGTTGTATATTTGACGAAAAATAAAAAAAAGTTTGAGCATTTAAATTTGTATTCAAAAGACGTCATTAAAATAACTGAACTCACGCAGAGAAAAATATGATTGCAATATAATTGTGGCACACAAACTATGTTTCCTAAAGCCATAAATGGTGGTTTCAATTAAATTATTATTGTATCAATCATATTTCACCATTATATGTTACTTTCATCATGTTCTAGTAAAAAACCTCTCTTTTTTTAAGCGATAACGGGTTTTCAATTAATTCGGTAACGTTCGTTAAGTCAATGCACATCGATAATTTTAGCCCCACCATGCCTGAATTCAACGACTTGCTAGTTTATGATCAAGCTTTGGGAAAAATATATCTATTTACAGGGATTATTTTCAGATTTTTCTCGGATTATTTCGCTAACGGTATTTTAAGGATAACACTATTTCAATTATTTCGGTAACGGTTTCTGTAACGGCGATAACGGTATTTCAGTTATTTCGGTAACGGCATTTTAAGAGTATTTGTATTTTAGTTATATCGGTAACACATTGTGAAAAAAATATAAACAAACAAAAAAAATTTATTTATTAGGAAAACTAAATAAACGAGTATTAACCCAATTAAATGCCATTTTTATTGAAAGTAAAATTACATTCATCTCCAGTTACTATTTTTGTTTCAGGCGAAAACGATTGTACAAGCTAAATTGATATGGTGATGACTTCCATCCCCAATAGAAGACACTTTTTTCAGAAAATTAACATTGGGTCTTTAATATCGCTGTAAATTTTTGTCTTCCGCCAGTAAATTAATAACTTTTTTAGAAAAATTTTTCAGTTTACAAAATGTTGTTGTTCTTAAATCAAAATCCAAACTAATTGATTTCTTACATGGATTTAACTCGATTTTAAACCAAATTTCGTGGAAGTGTAAATTCATATTATATAAATTTAAATTTCCTGACATAAATAAAATCACTCGGCAGCACTTAATCTTATTTTTGATTAATTCTAGACTTGGTCATTCTAGTTCGTTGAGAGAGCTATCTTTCTATTTCATTTAATTTCAAGGAACTGGGTCGCTCTTCTAGTTCAATCGATCTTTGATAATTTCGTAAAAAACGTTCGTATGACAATTTTTAGACCGTTTTCTTTGAAAATTTTAAGTTAAGATTTCATATTTGACATTCTCTTTATAAGATAAAAAATGTCAAAAAACTAAAATTAAAAAAAAAATTAAATGAGATTGTTTTGAACAAAACACATGTTTAACCCTTAAATGCATAATATACCATAATTACTACATGCATTTACTCTTCATAAAAAAACCGCTTAGTTCACTTACAATTGGTTTTAATTGTCAGTAAGCTGTCAAGTGGGAGTATGCACTTTTTGCACAAAATTTTAAAAGTGAATTTCAAAGCGAACTTCAAAAGTGGAAAAAAAAGTTTATAAAATATATTATTCAAGTATTGGTAAGTAAATTGGACTTATTTTTAGCTAATTATATGAATTTGGATTAATTTTGATATATTGTATTAGTTATATGTATAGAATGCCTAGTGTACCATATATGGTACGTTTTTTTCCTCCTCTTTTTTCCGGGAAAACGGTTTCATTCCCAGGAAAATTAATGCCCATTCGAGTTCAGTGAGCGACTTTACATAAGGGTAGCTTGGTCTCCATACCGGGTGCTGACCTCGTGCATTTAAGGTTAAGCACTTTTTCTATTACGGAAGTTCTTATATTCCTTTTCACTTGTTTTGCCAGAAATTATTTATTCTAGTGCGATTGAGTGAACGTTCATCCTAGTTCAATTTCGTGCAATCGTTCGTTAAGGTACCCATAAACTTTGCATATTATTACAAATACTATTGCCAATACTATTGTTTTTTTTGCTCCACACAGTGCAAAAGATGTACAATACTTTTTGCACAAATAGGCACCACTCTCTTTTTTCTGTTGTGGAGGATATAAAAATTGCGCAATGTGACCAACACACTATAACATATTTTTCACATTTCCTGCTTGCACAATAAGAATCAGAACCTTTTTGATTTTTGGAAAAGAAAAAGGAAAAAATAATAAAAGCAAGATACAATATTTTAATTAAAAACTGTTTTAAATCAAATTTAAATTTGTATTTTAAAAAAATTTAGAATTTCAAGGCTAATAAATATTCTTCTTATATTTTTTTTTAAGTCGTTCAGAATTTTCTTTTAGAAGAATACTACAAAATAAACGAATAAAGCAACATTTCATTAACTTCTTAATTTTGTTGTAAAATTTGTTTTTGAATTAATGAAGCGATTAACTTTCAAAAACAAATTGTACAAAATTTACCAAAACTTTTGAACAAACAGTCCCAAATTGTATACCAATGCAAGTATCAAATATCCAAGTACCTTTATTTTTTATTAAATATAAATCCTGTGTAAAGTTTTTTTTTACGTTAACCTGTTAAGAACTTTGTTTTAAAGCGAAGATTTTTCATTTAGGATATTATTTCATGAAAAATTTACCAAATGTAGATTTACCTTAATAAATAATGTTTCCGATAAAAATAAATATAAACATTAAAATTCCTTGCAATTTTCAAATGGGACGAATTAAAGGCAAAATAAGGAACGTTGACAGTGTTCTTCACTCCGAATTGGACGGTACAGAAAAAGTTGGTTAAAAATTAATTCGTTTTTATTTTTAAAAGAATGTTACAAAAAAAATTATGCAATTTTAAGACGTTTCAAAGTCTATCCAATGTATACTAAAAATATTAAAAGATTTAAAAGAAAATCTAACAGTTTTGAAAAAAAAGTTTAGCTTCAGATTTCGACTTGGGCCGGATAATTTTATTACAGAAAAAACGTTGTAATTTAGTGAAAACGTGTCATTAGTTAAGTTTTTTTTTTTTGCATAAATTATGCAAAAAAAAAGCAGTACAGTGATAAAACTGGCAAAGCCTTACTAGTTTTTGCATATTTCTTGGAAATAATTATTTAGTTGACATGTTATATCAAATATTGGCAAACATTTCTTAAGAGTATTTCTATTGTGAATGGAAAAAGGGAGTTATGAGTATTTTTCATAAAAAAACTACATAGTTTGCTTAACTGGGGCTGGACAAAAAACTGTTAAAAAATTAAAAAAATATTTACCAATAATGATTTTCGTGCGTGTGTTTTTTCTTTTCACAAAATTTGCATGTACAAATAACTATTATTTTTAAATGAAAAAGTAAGCTGGGGCTGGTAAATTGTGTTTAACTCACATCTTTTGTGCAGGGCAGCGCTTTCATGCAAATACATGTTGGTAGTACAGTGAAACAAATTCGATTTGACGAAGATCTTTCGGATTTTATTTGCATATTTTTGCATATTTTCCATTCAACTACTTTGCGTTCCACTAAGAGGAAGAATTTAAAATCTTAAGCACTTAATTAAAATAACAAACATCAAATTACCACCAGACATTTATATTATAAATTATTTTAAACTATCGATATCGAGTTAATTAAATTTTAAAAAGCGAAAAATTTTTAGCACATATTTCTATTTTTGGTGCATGAAAGTCGTTGCCCCTGTTCATGTATAACCAATGTTTTATTCAAATGTAAGTCGAAAAATTTCGACTAAGCTGGGAATTGTGAAAACTTTGTGTTGTTGACTTTTGAAGTCAAGCTTCATATAAAAAATATAGTTGGTACACTCGAGGGAACTTCTGCTGTAAATATTTTTAGTTGTCTTGAGTTTGGTTAATACATACCCTTTATTTTGAAGTAAAAAACAGTAATTTATAGAAGAAATTTACTTTTTGACTACATTTTCCAGTTTTTCATTAAAAAACAAACCAATGTAAATTACTGAATTATGATTTTACAAGTCATTTAATGCAGTAGGTTTTTTTTTTTATTTAACAAATAAAAACAAATAAAAGTCCGTTTATTTTTTACTACATATATGGCTAAATTTTACTACATTTGTGGTTCATTTATTGAACAGTAAAAAGCAAATGCTAAGTCAGTTGAATTTACTGAAATGTAAGTCGTCCTTTTTTCAAGTAAAATTTTCATTTGTTTTACTACATTTTTCAGTGGGGTTTACCTGCAATAGGTATTCTAAGTGTAACATATTTTGCCGTGAACATTTTACTTGAAATTGAAAGGCCTCAAATCGTAATTTTAAGTTGTGAAAGTGAACAATTTTATAAGAAATACAAAATCACTAAAAGCTAAAAGATCACTTTTTCAAAGAGCACAATTTTGTGAAAGAAATAAACACACTCACGAAAATCATTATTGGTAATATATTTTTTTTACTATTAACAGTTTTTTTTTTTGTCTTAAAATTTCCCATAAGCAACTATGTAATTTATGGGTTGTAGAAATACTCATAAATCCCTTTTTTACATTCACAATAGAATTACACTTAAGAAATTAAGCTAAACATTGTTTCAAAAGTGTTCGATTTTCTTTTCAATCTTTTTTAATTATTTTAGTGCTACATTGGATAGACTTTTGAACCTCTTATATATATAAATCCCAAATTGCATGTTTTCTTGTAACATTCTATTAAAAATAAAAACGAAAAACGAAAGTAGTAATTTTTCACCCTTTACATAAATTGTATGCGCCCATTCACAAATCATTAGGTTTTAAAATGTCAATCGTTATTTATGAAAAAGTTTATACATATTACTTAATATTAAGAAAAAGTTCATAAAAAATTGTTCCCAATGTACGAAATCTTAATACTTATGCATTAGTTCAATTTGCAACTTTATTCTGTATTTCTATATTTGTTCGTAACCCAATGTAAATTCTTATAGTTGCAAAATAATCGTGCATCTATATAAGCAAACAATTTGACTAAAAATGAATTGGGAATTATAAACTGTTAATTTAAAAAACATTTTTTAAGTTATGAATCCCTTCATAATATGTAAGAAATTTTCTTAAATATTAAGAAAGCGCAACATTTTATATAGCATACTGTTAGGATTCTAAAATATTTAGGGAATTAAGAACATGCACCTACTGCACTAAAAGAATTATCCTTCATAATATTAATGTGTAGTAATATATTTATTTAATCACTTTATTAATGATAAATAATAATTAATGACTTGGTACAAAATGGCTCTTAAGATTATTTTAAACACGCTTTTTCTATTTTACCGGAAAATGATAATGATATCTTAAGTTGGTTGCAGTTTTACATGAACGAAACATATGTTCTTACATTAGAGCCCTAAGTGTTGACCAGATCGCATGAGCTAATGTCATATCGTAGATCATTACAATCTCGGCCGACCTGACAACACAATCGACCCCCGATTGTTACTCATTGTCCAAAAATTCATCCTCCAGAAATTCATAATCTTCATATTCAGAAGTGTTGCCTTCAGAGTCCTCAAAATTATTTACTTCATCCCTTGGTTCCAGCCACTTTCGTAAACGACTAGAATCAACGATGCCAACATATGGTATTTGAGTTATCTGAGAATATTCCGTATCAGAAATTTCGTAACGGTCATTACCCAATTGCTTCTGAATGATATAAGGTCCACGATATTTGGGAATAAATTTTTTGTTCACTCCGGCGGTTGTATCAACATTCTTTAAGACTACTAAGTCTCCCTCTTTAAATGACCTCGCCGGTTTGTGATGCCGATTAAAATACTCTAAATTGTACGATTGAGATTTCCCAATTGCCTTTGAAGCCTCTCCTGATAGAATCTAAGTCTACTATTTCGTGATTGTACGCTCCCTGCAGATATTCAGTCAGCTCATCTATCGTTTCACCTCTCTGTTCTGTCCCAAATAACATTTTACTAGGAGACTGTTTGTAGTGCAATGTATGGTATTATTAAAAGCAAATTCTACTTGAGCCAATTTATTGACCCAATCAGAGTGCTCAATGGACTCGGTAAGTTTAGCAAGCATAGCCCTTAAGTCACGATTAACCCTTTCGACCTGGCCATTTGACTGCGGAGACCCGACTGATACCTTTACATGTACGATATTGCGTTCCGTCAAGAATTTTCTAAACTCATTAGATGTGAAGCATGTACCCCTGTCACTAATAATCCTTTTTGGACGACTATAATTCTCAAAATATTTTCGCAATGCGCAACATACTTCCTTTGACCCTGGGGAGTTTACAGCATACAACTTTGTAATTTCGTAAACGCATCTATTACCACTAAAACATGCTTTCGCCTAGAATTTATTGATGGTAAAGGCCCAAAGTGGTCAACATGTAACGTATCAAAAGGTATAGGTTTTTTTATCAATATTATGTAAGTTCCTTTCATTCTTTCTATGAGGCGTTGAATAAAACATACATTTCAGACAGTTTCTAATAAACCGGTTCAATTTTTCCCTCATATTCGGAAACCAGTAATGCTTCTGTATCTGACCCTATACATTTCTCGATCCCCACATGCCCATATTTCTCATGAATTAGTCTCATAATATTTTCCTCTAACTCCGCGGGTACATATAACTGTTCTGTCCTCGAACACCACAACGAAAAAACTAAACCGTTTTCCAATACATATTCCTCTAGATCTCCCTCCTCTAACTTTTTCCGAATTGCCTCAACTTTCCCGTCCCTAGACTGGGCAACTTGTATATTCACATCAACATCGCTTCCATCAATCACTGCAATCAAAGGTATTCGACTTAAGGCGTCAACGTGGGCCATTAATTCACCCCTACGATGCCTGACATTGTAGTCATAATTTTCCAACTCTAATGACCATCGTGCTATCCTAGGGTCATCAACTTTTACCTAGCGTTAGTGCAAGTGAGTTGCAATCAGTTACAATTGTAAATGAAATTCCCTCTAAATACACACGAAATCTTCGCAAAGCATATATTATGGCGAGCGTCTCCAGTTCAAAACTATGGTACCTAGATTCTGCAGGTGAGGTGCACTTAGAATAATAAGCTACTGGATGGAACTTTTTATCCTCCTGTCTCTGCAAAAGAACTGATCCGTATCCCTTTATGATAGCATCAGTGTGCAGCTCTGTTTCCAGTTGGGGGTTATATACCGCAAGAACAGGGGAATTAACTAATTTGTCCCTTAAAGTCAAAAAAGCATCTGTACACTCAGCTGTCCAATTAAATTCCCTGTTTTTCAAATTAGTCAATGGTCTCGCTATCCTTGAAAAATCAAACACAAATCTTCTGAAAAATGAAAATAAACCTAAACATCTTTCCAATTCTCCATAATCTGTAGGCATCGGATATTCCTGAATTGTCCTAATATGCTCATTATTAGGGCGTATACCGTTTTCATTTACACGATAACCCAGATAATCTAATTCCCGATACGCAAATTTACACTTTCTGAAGTTCAGTTTTAGTCCTGATTCTCTCAACACACGTAACACGTTTTCCAAAATACTTATATGTTCCTCAAATGTATCAGTGGCTATACTGATATCATCTAAATAAACTACAATTTGCCCCTTTCAATAAAGTCTCTTAAAACCCTATTAATAAAACGTTGAAATACAGAACCTGCATTTTTCAGACCGAATGGCATATAGCAGTACTCAAATTGACCCAAAGGTGTGACAAACGCCGTATAATGAATCGAGTCTTCATGCATAGGTACTTGGTGAAAACTATTCTCCAAGTCTAGTGTTGAAAAAATTTCTTATTACCGAGGTAGTCTAAACAATCTTCAATGATCGGAAGTGGATAATTATCCTTCAAAGTTATTTTATTCAAAGCACGGTAATCTACACACATTCTTAAGTCACCATTTTTCCTTCTCACCAACACAATTGGAGAAGCATAGGGGGATTCACTTGGGGCGAATTATTCCCTTTTGCAATAATTCCTCAAGTTTTAGTTTCACTTCACAACGCTCACGATGCGACAGTCGCCTCGGTCCACTATAAACGGGTACGTCACTGTTCAATCTGATCGTCATACAATAATCCGTTGAGCGTGCCACACAAGAAGCATTCAAATAATTATCCTTAATAACCGATTCCAAATTCAAAGCGTCTGCTTTACCTATCTCTTCATTAATGTCCAGTTCAACATCCGTCTCAATCGTACAAATTATCTGCATCAATTCTTCGCATTCCCTATTTTCCTCAACTATGTCCAACTCGGACATTTCACAATTAACGGGACATTCTATTTCAGAAGCAAATTGTGTTTATTTCATCTAAGCGCCCTATAACATCTTCTACATTTTCTTTTACCACTACTTCGGTTTTTACAGAATTTTCCTCATTAACATTATCTTTAAATGGCAAAGATATTTAATATATCATAATTACTAAGAACGGCTGGAACTTTACAAACATTTTGAGGATCCCTGTATATATCAAAAAACATAAGCGCACTGATAACTTTTTTACTTGGTTTTTTATTCATATTTAAATTCATTTTCAAAATCATATTCTTATTGTAAATTTGTTTTATTTGACATAAACGGATATTTAATTTCTCCAAGAGAATCACGACCTATTAGCAGTGGGACTACAGATTCTTCATCTGGTAAAACAAAAAAATTGTGTATTATTTTTTTTTTTCCAAAACAAATTTCACATTTAACAAAACCGAGCATACTTATTTTGTAGTTTCCAACACCGCGAAAGGAAGTCAATTTTTTTACATCTTCAGTTAAAAAAGGAATCATGGATTTTTGAACACAGCTAATAGGGCTACCCGTATCAAATAAAGAATAAACACTCATTACTTCAGTGCGCTTATATTGATGGATGAAGGCAACACTTACCATTTGATATGCATCTAAAGATTCATCTGCTTTCTCGACTATAGCAGCGGCAGCACTTTTCTTCTTCGGACAGTCCTGATGGAAATGCCCCACTTCAGCACACACGAAACAAGAGTTTGAAGGAACGCTTAGGCTTAGGGCATCGTCTTTGGTAGTGGCCGAATTGCGAACAGTTGAAACACCGCACTTCAGCATCAGGCACTTTAAGGGCATTACTGACACTAGCAGCTGCTATTTTTGATCTGTTGGCTACTGTCGCACTGGTTGTTTTAATATTCTTACTTGCTGACGGCGTTGCTCGTATCGATCCATCCGTTTTATCAATTCGTCAAACAGTGTCGACGCCATAAAGTATTGTAATTGCATTGCTGCTATCCGGTATGCCGTCCACTATTATGTCCACTAATTCTCTTTCTTCAATGTCAGACTGTGCCGCTATAGACTTGCATTGAAACCACAAGCTTAAGCAGGATTCGCTTGGTTTTAACGTTCGCGAACGGAGCTGACGATATACATCTTGTCGGGACACACTACGCTTAAACATCTTTATTAGACTCGCTTTAAGTTCACCATATTCTAGTAGGCCCAAATTAATGACATGTTTTCTTGCCGTACCTTCTAGTCTGCGACGAATTCCCACGCACTTTTCTTTATCCGTATACTTACAAATATTTGCGTAGTCCTCAAACTGGGCGAACCACTTTACTATATCGTAGTAGTCGTCGCCACTAAACTGCGGTATTGCGGCGTCAAGCTCTGCCAAATCAATACGATGAACATGTGGGTACACGCTGTTCATTTTCTTCTAATAGTTTGATTTGTTGCTGTAATTTCAGTTATTTCCATACGATTTTGTAGATTTTTCAATTCTTCTTGAAGGGCAGCGGTGGCAGAGGCATTAACAGCGGCAGCAGAGGCACTAACAGCGGTGGCAGAGGCACTAGCAGCGGTGGCAGAGGCACTAGCAGCGGTGGCAGAGGCACTAAACAGCGGTGTGTAGCGGTGGACAAAAAATCAGCAGACAAATTTTGGCCCTGAGCAGCAGCATTTATATCGGTCACAGCGGGGTATATTGGTTTCACTATCACTTACATCAGTACATAAAGCATCGGCTGATGGCACTTGGGCGGCAGAGAATCTCACAACAGTTGTGTCGGACGTCAAAACATTAGCAGCAGAAGATTTGTTAACATTGAAATCTGTTAATTCGTTTTCAACATTGTCGGCGGGGACATCATCCAGTCTCTGTATTAGAAGACTCACTACAATTAGGTGGTGTGCGTTTATCTTCGCTCTGAACTTCTGCGTCAGGAGCATCGCCTTGCTTAACCACTGCATCATACAGCATTCGAAGCTGGCTTAGTTGGCGATTCTGGAAACTCGATGCCGGCTGCAGTCTAATAATGCCATAATTGATTGGCGTGTCGGACGCAAATCCATTTTTTAAAATTATTAATCTCGCAAATCACGTTGTTTTTTTATTTTATAAACAGTGGTACGACAGTTGTACCCCACACCTGATGTAGTAATATATTTATTTAATCACTTTATTAATGATAAATAATAATTAATGACTTGGTACAAAATGTCTTAAGATTATTTTAAACACGCTTTTTCTATTTTACCGGAAATGATAATGATATCTTAAGTTGGTTGCAGTTTTACATGAACGAACATATGTTCTTACATTAGAGCCCTAAGTGTTGCCAGATCGCATGAAGCTAATGTCTATCGTAGATCATTACAAATGAAACAATTTCATAGAATTTTTTTGTAGATTCAATGAAGATTTTCTATATATTCAAGAATTTTATTAATATTAAGACATTTTTCATAAAATGAAACTATGAATTTCATAAAAAAATCATTCGATTTCATAAATTATCTGTTCATAAATTTAATGAGAATGGTTCTTTAGAGCTATAAAAATTATTTCAGACTTAATTTTTTTCTTTTTTCATAAAATTTCATAATTTCATTAACTTTTATACATTTCAAACTTTAGTTTTAAGATTTATGAAGTACTTTATTATTTCAATGTAGCCTTGAAGATGAATTTTTCAAGACATTCATGAAGAGTTTTATTATTTCAAGGAACTGCTTAATTTTAAAAAATTTTTACGAAACTGTTTCATAAATTTGTCGGAATGACCCAGCAAAAACAGAAATTTCCAAGTAATTAAGTGTAGGACTAGTAACGAGGCTGTTACTCGCCTAATTACATTTGTTCGCTATGTCCAAAAATACCCGCTCGCTTACAAAAAAAAGTGGTAATAATTAGTCAACTGATTGGTTCTCATAGTGAAAGAAAAGGTGGTTACTCACAATTATAGAATATGTGGTTACCAAAATAAGTGCTTACATTAAAGTGATGTTTTTAATGTTTCAACTTTTTTAAAAATATACTTTACTGCGTAAATATAATTTTAGAATAAAAAAAGTACGAAATCGGTACTTATGTAACCAATTACCAGTAACTCATCATTTTGCAATATCATATAACTACTTCTATAACCCATTGTCAGAAATATTTTTTTCTTATTTGTAAGTAATGCAACATTACTGGAAATATATTCGGTAATGGCCTGTTTTTTGCTGGGAATTTATTAGTTTTATGGAAATTTTCATATTAATTCTACAAAAATGTCATAAACATTGACTTTAATGAAAACTGTTTCATAGATTCCATCAAAAGTTTCAATGGACGAGTTCCAGTGACAATTTGCATTAAAGCTACAAAGAAATTCATTACTGAAGTGAAGATAATTCTCTCAGTGTATATATGATTGATGCTTAAAAACGCCGACAATAAGAATTATTTCTTAGTATTTAAGAAACTTTTAATAAAATATTATGTTACGTTATGTATGTATTATGAACCCTAAAATTATGAACATATTTCATAAAAATTATTATTATGGGGGTATAAATACCGGTAGAACCCTTGTTTGAGACGCTTTTACCGGTGTTTGCAAAAAACGTTTTGCCAGTATTTGTTTTAAAATAATTTGAGTGGTCTACAGTGCTATCCAGTCAGAAATTGCCAACGGCACAGAAGGTAAAATGTGGACAAAACCTAAAAAAAAATTATTTTTTTTAGAAATGTTGTTGCCAAACGTAAATTTATATTCCATATATAAAGAATCATTGATACTTCAAAGTTGCAACTTTTGTTTTAAAAAAAGTATATTTTACTTAAAAAAGTACCTTTTACTTAAAAAAAAGTACTTTTTATTTTAAAAAAATTACCTAAATATATAAAATAATTATTTTTTTTTTTTAAAGTTTTAATGTAGAACAAGTTTAATGTGTAAAAACACTAATACTCACCAGATTTTATATTCGTAGCCAAACTGGCCAACTTTGATCAAAAAGTTCTCTTATATTTACCACTGTGAAAATTTCTTTTTGCATGAAGCACATCAATTGAAATTCAGAAAACATAAATTGATATTTAGAAAATATCAATTGAAATTCAGAAAATATCAATTGAAATTCAAAAAATATCATTTTAAATTCAAAAATATTAATTAATCGGTACATGAAAATTGTGACTTTAATGAATGAACAAGTTTACAGAACTTTGTTGTTTTTTTTCATTTTATTTAAAATTTAACAATTTTTCCTCTAAAAATTATTTACTGTAATAAAAATATTTACACCAGCCCATATAATCATTTTTAACATGCTGTTAAACTTTTTTCCCACCCTCTTAACATAAGAGATGTCACATAAGTATTATAATGTCAATCTTAAGACACGTTCACACTAGATTGCAAAACATGTGTTTTGCCAAAACACCTATGTAAGCTTTGTATTCTATTCCAAAACTTAGTTATTCTTTTCATTCGTTTTGCAAAACATGGTGTTGTGCAATCTAGTGTGAATGCCATATTAAATTTAATCCTCTATCACATATCCGAGTTTCAATCTATATCGGCTTGGTTGGCAATGAAAGTATTCCCCTTTAAGATAATTTTATCTTTATCCTTACCGTTTTTTATTTTCGATAACAACCCTTGGCCTGAAACTTTATTCAATATGAATTTAAATTTGCTTGATTTAATGATAAATTGTCTTCTATTTGTTGAGTTGTTTGATTTCTTCTTAATGTATCATATGTTGATTATGGATCGCTATCATCTCAGGATTTAGTATGTTGGTAATACAAATAACATTATTTGTTGATGGTTAATCATTGTCATCTGATGGTTCAGTTTTTAATTATTGTTTCATCACTATTATCAAGATTTTTGTTCAACTTCAACTGGTTCGTTAGCAATAACGTTAAAAGCAATTAGATGATCGTAATCTAATATTTCCTCTTTGATAACAACTTCATTATTAAAGCTTTCATTTGTTATATATTCCGGCTCAAATATATTTGGGTTTGATTCTAATACGTGGATGCTAAAACAATAAAAATAAAATAATTATTTTAATTAAGCAAAATTTATGGCTTAATTAGTTTAGAAGTAAAAAATGTAATGTAGCATTTTTTAATGAATACGTATGCAACTTTTTATAAATAAAATTAAATTTTTCATAAAAGCTTATGAAAAGCTGCATTAATTTAACGAAAAGTTTTAATGAACGAATTCCAGTGGCACTTAATAAATATAATGCAACTTTTAATTGATATATATCGTGCAGGTAATTCTCTCAGTGTAGTTTTACAATATCTCACAAGGAACTATCTATAAACTTCTATACACACTGAACAAAAATTGAAATGAAATCAATTGAATTTTATGTTAAATTGATGAATGGGTGACGATTAGGACAACCTAAAAGTAAGCTCGAGATCGTTTTATATTTTAAAGGCTAGAACACACTGCGTTGCAAAACTATAATTACACATTAATTTCACTAAATTTCAGAAGTTAAAAAAAAATAGAAGTGTTTAACCGGCATAAAAGTAAAACCAATGTAAAATTAATAATATTTAACAAAAAAACAATTCACTTATTTTTATATTACTATTTAAAAAATGAATAACAAATCAATTTGTGTTTCATAACTATACATACACTTAACTTAATATATCAAAATTTACAAAATTTAAGAAAAATATTTTAAAGTAGCAGTTTTATTAACGCGTGAGGCCTTTTTTTAACCAACTCGAAAATTCGACAACACTACTGTCTACCAGAGTTATTTGAAGTTCTTCCATTATAGATCTCCTAACTGATTCTTTTAGATGACAAACGCTTTCTGCGTATACTTGACGGGTTAATACTCCTGAAATATTCTCAATGGGACCATTTCAATACTCTTATATTTTATGATGATAGCATTTTTATCGTCTGAGGACTTACATGTAGTGAGGCATTGTTGGAAAATTAATTCTTATTTGTTGCCATTTTCAATAAATGACACCAATTTCTCTTCTAATACTATAATGTGCTCAGAAGAATTCATTCTGGTGCTTGGAAATGCCAAATCAACCATACCGTCGAAACAAAAAGCGCTCCAAACCATTAAGGAACTGCCTCCTAAATTTCTTTTTGAGAAATATCGTGGTTCCTTACGTAGCTCTCTCCAAGATTGAAATTTTTCTCATCAGAAAAAATCACCTTTAATAGAAATTTATGTTTAAACAGTCCTACCAACAAAAGCGATTATTGACTTACATTTCTTCAGTTGGTTTGTAAATTCCTTTTTAGCGAATTCAAGTTTGTGACGGGCACAGAACAGACATCAGATTTTGGCGAGCAATTCTCTGGGAATACTTTAAGAGCATACTTAT
>JAEKOY010000991.1:0-15314 GCA_021234595.1 Delia radicum | reverse complement strand
TTTACTTTTTTGTATTCATATTCCTTTATAAAAAAGCTAATTTTAAATGCATTTATTCCACCAAGAACCTTTTTATAATAACAAATATTTATAGTGTTTTGCTTTGCAACAGAAGGGAAAAAAATCAATGGTTTTTTTATCGATACCAATAGTTGTCAACACCAGAATTATGGTAAATACAAAGTGGCAGCATAAACAAACAATTTGTTGCAAGTATTATAATTGAAAATATATCATGGGCTCCATGAAAGATCACATCGAAATTTGAGCGACGGTTTTGAACTTTGATTATTTTTTATAC
This sequence comes from Delia radicum, assembly GCA_021234595.1. Taxonomy (NCBI): domain Eukaryota; kingdom Metazoa; phylum Arthropoda; class Insecta; order Diptera; family Anthomyiidae; genus Delia; species Delia radicum. The sequence goes on along the minus strand of JAEKOY010000991.1, from coordinate 15,013 downwards.
ACACATACTCCATGGAGCCCAAATCACATTCCCATATTCAGCTTTTCACATTTTCAAAAACTTGCGATTTTTCACGGTTTTAATTTTCAAAAAATCCGGCGTACCGTTATATTCCCCAAAGTCGTATTGCCAAAAACCAAAATGACATATTGCCCAAATGTCCGCATATCCCCCAAAATTGTAGTTGTTATATGTTATAACGACCAAATCAATGACAGGAAAATCCAAAACTTTTTTTGGGTACTATGTCATTTTCTTAATTTTAAAACACTATTATTACTATTATTCTGTAAATTCTTTTCTAAATATTTATTATTCAGTCATTCATAAAGTGCGGTTCTAATTGCAACGTAATGGAGTTCGAACATTTGAGTACGTTAGTGGTAAAAGGTTTGATTCCAAATTACTATATGTATTTAATGAAAAGGAATTATATAGACAAAAAAGTAGATATAAAGGTAAAACATTTTATACCTGTTATAACAAATTCTGTAATGTACGTGTTGTAATTTTGCCAAATAAGAAATGTATGAAGTGTAAAAAAAATGATAATCATGTTAATCACTCTGATCAATAAGATATTTATAAGGAATACAAATCCATGAAAATATAAAAAAAAACAATGTATGAGCCCAGCAATGCTTCTTAAAGATACAAATGCTTTGTCGGAACAGAAGCAGTTTTTCAAAATGAATGTGAAAGGTAGGTAGTATAAAAAAGTAGGGAACAAATAAAGTTTACCAAAACGGCCCTAAAATTGATAAAAAAAAACAAAAAAATGGTTTTGTTGTCACGCCCCCTTTCGAGTGGGCGGAGTTTAAAAATTGAAAATTCTTATGTGAATAACTCAAGAACTACTAATCCGATCAGGACAAACTTGGTACCAAACTTAATACCTTTTAAGTATGTTCGAAAGTATCAACCCATTATTGCCGACATCTATATTTTGAATTTTTTTAATGATTTAAAAAAAAAAAATTTTATTCAATATTTTACTTATATAGCTGTGTGTAGACGTTAAATAAATGGGTGGCGAACGCCGGAAGCTTTAATTTACGATATTTAATGACCAATTATGTCTTAAAAACGATTCCAGTGTATAAACAGATCAGTAATTTTGAAGTTTCTTTTGTGTCGCACGCAGGCGGCTTTTCGAAATAAAGTTTTTTCTGCGTGCGACACAAAAGACTTATGACATTTAAAAAAAATAAATTATGATTTTGGGCAATAACTTCTTTTTTTTACTGTCATAGCGCCCAAATGTATTTTAGCCAAACAAAAAACCGTCATAGCGCCCAACAAAAAATGTTATTTCGTCCAAATCAATGTCGTATTGCCCAAAAACAAGAAACATTTTACAACAACAATTTACATATAATTTTTTTGGGCGCTATGTCGTTTTTTTCTTGGGCAATATGACTTTAGGGATTATAATGTTACGCTTGTTAAATCTAAAAAATTAGATGCTATTGGCTTAACAGAAATAGCAAAATTTAGTTTAAAAAAAATTAAATATTTTTGATTTATCTACGTACAAAAAATTACGTATACAAAATTTTGAAGGGCGAGAATAATCTCGAAAATGTATCTCAAAAGCATTTATTACATTAGTGGAAAATGGACAATCGTAAAAATCAAATGAATTTCGAATCAGCGAAACCCGATAACAATTTTGGAGTATACGGCTCTTTAGAGTTACATAAATACTTTTGGGGTTAGTTAAATTTTTTAAAAATGAAGACAGTAATAATTGCATGCATGTGTTTGTTAAATTGAAAAATTGAATATGGAGATGTGTGATAGGTTCCACAGAGAATATATAGTGGGGAGCACTGTGAGTATGTAATAGCTTTGACATCTAAATATTCTGGTCGAAAAATATTTGACACTACAACTAAATATTACTTTTCGAAAGGCATAAGGTACGCTGAATGCAAATCTGGCCTCAGAATCACTGTCCAAACATCAGGCGTTCCAGCTATAACGGGAAAAGTGCAGATTTTTATCAAAATGCTCCGATTTTTCGCCTTCCTGAAAAATATTTTTTTATAATACTTATATTTCGATTTCATATTGTAGATATTAGATATTTATTTAGAGAATGTTTATTAGATATTTGATTTTTTCTTGAAATTATCGTCGGTTGAACTTGATAATAAATTCGAATTTTTAAAATTTTACACTGCGGGACTTTAAAATTGCTGTTACCATGTCAATTAAATTTATAATATTTTCGTAAGGAAATAAGTTATCTTAAATAATCAAAAACGGAAAAAGGATAAGAGTAGTGTGTTACAAGTTATAATGAAAAATATATTTTCAGGAAGGTGAAAAATCGGAAATTTTTTATCAAAAGACACTTTTCCCGTTAATATAGCTCGAACACCTGATGTCGGAGAGTGATTCTGAGACCAGATTTGGATTCAGCGTACCTTAGTGGCGGATCCAGCCCTTGAACAGTTTTGTAAATTTTAAAGAAATTTTTCTGATTTTTTGAACGGGTACGGAAACTTTAAGATGAATTTTTATCCAAAAAATTTGAATATGAAATATAAAAAATTTAATTTTTACTTGTGTCATATATTCTCTAAACCATATAATCCACTACTTAACTATTCCCGGCTACGAAAGAAAATATTGGTTGATTAAATTATTTACTTTCTATGACCTTAAATAAAAAAAAAATTCGGAATAAAATTAAATAAAATAAATAAAAAAAATCAGAATTTTCTAATTAAAATTTCTTTAACTTCAGTAAAAGTATGGGTGTGAAATTCGAAATTTTTCATGTTAAGGTCATCAAACTGACCGTTCAACTAACAATTTTTATATCGAATAAAATCTCAAAAAAAATTTGTCAAACACTTATATAAAATTAAACAAACAAAAATTAACTTCGAAGAATTGTTCTTTTAAAACCAGAGAGTAGTTTGTCGTTTTTGGATATTTTAAAATTTTTGGATTTTTAATTTTTGAGCTATCGCGTAAATTTTTGTTAAAATTTTCTGACTTTAAAAAATATTGACTTGTTGTTTTTTTAAATGTTTTTCTAACCCTTCACACTTTTGGTTTCCTCCTCTTCTTTAATTACAATTTATTGCAGAATTTAAAAATTATTTTTTCCAACCGAAGCATTTTAACTTCTATAAATCTAAATTCCTGGTTGCGAATAATTGACGAATTCTGGCATTGATTTGTTTATAGCATATTTTTGCTCTTGTTTTTGCATATTTCGATAAAAAATTTTATTTTCGAAAAAAAAAAATTCTTTTTGATAAAGAATCTTATTTTTGAGCATATTTTAGTACTTTAAGAACAAAAGCATATTTTAGCGATTTATTTTTTTAACTTATTTTTTAGTATCCAACAATTTTATGTTTCAATAAAAAATATTTTTTTTTTGGATTTTCAACACTGATTTCGGAAGTTGAAGAAATTTTTGCAAATTAAAAATTCATGTTTTGAGACTGTACCGATTTAGCTATATTCAATATTTTATCTCCATTTTTGTTGGCAGTTAAAATCAATTTCTTAGTTATTCCAACTATACTGAAAACTAAGTTTTATAATATGAATTCTTAAAGAAAATGTTTTTAGTGCATTTTTTATGAGTTAAAATTGAGTTTTTAGAGCATATTGCCGGTTGAATTCGACACTTTTGATGATACAAACTACAAAAAAAAACGATACTTTTTATGTTCCGATAATCTTTTGGTACTTTGATTCTAGTAAACCGAATTATAAAATTTAGTCTACCAAAAATAATAAAAAAAAAATTTTAAGACTTTTTAACTTTTTCTTTGCCATTTCGAAAGAAGATAAGACAATATTTTTGTAAATTTTACCATTTTCGGATTAAAGCACATATTTAAATAGCGATCATAAATAAAGGGTCCGCCATCTAACGTTTTTTTTTTCAATTAGTGCTTATTTTGTTAATGGTAACACTTAGCTCTTGTCTGATTTGACAGATAATTAGTTTTATCCTTCCGCTGAACGAATATGGTCCGTATGTTCGTTATCTTGTGAAAAAAGTGAAAGAAACTGGCATCCTCATCGATAAACCAAAGCGTGAAAAGCCAAAAACAGTGCGTACACCCGAGAATATTGCTGCTGTGGCAGAAAGTGTGCGTGAAGCGCCATCAACATCAATTCACCGTCGTTCTCAACAATTGAACATTTCGGAGACATCATTGAGACGAATTTTGCATAAAGACCTTGGTATGACGCCATACAAAGTCCAATTGGTTGTCAATGATAAGGACAACCGATATAATGTTTCCCTGATACAGCTCAATTCAAGATAATATACAAAGTTTTTATATCATTTTTCCTTTAGAAAACATTTTTTTTTTTTTTTTTTCGTTAGATCAACACTCAGGAAATTAGGTTATGGGGAGGAGGAAAGAGGGAGTAGTGTTTGTGTTTTTAATTTTTATGTACGATTCATATGCTGAAATATCTTATACACAAGGTAGCAACTCATTAATTTAGATTTTAACATACTGTATACTGCAACATGATAAATGATAACTAAATAATAAAAAATAAAAAGTCCAATGGTTCAGGAGTTCAAAAAAAAAAATTTATTTGGCGGACCTTTATTTAAACATCTGATAACTTTTTTAACAGAATTATTGTAATCAAATTACGATATTTGAAAATATTTAAGAAAATGAAAATTTTAATACGCAAACCTTTTTAATTTAACCATGATTTAAAATAACAAACCGCGTTATTTTAAAGTTATTTGTGTCGTATATTTTGTATTTTTTCAACCAGTTTGAGGGGATATATCACCCTCAACCCAACCTGGACCCGCCTGAGAGAAATGTATCCTTTAGTTCTAGTGTCAAATATTTATCGACATGAATCTTTAGGTGTAAAAACTACTTACATGTACTCACGAGTGCTCCCCACTGTATGTTTTTTTGATATAAAAAATTCAGAGGTAAAAATAAAATGGATTTTTTTTATTATCTATCAAGGAATGAATGATATGTATAAAAAAATAAATCATTTCCACTACAAAGTCAAAGGCTTTTTTTCACAGGGTTTATTTTCATTTCTGTTTTTTTTTTTTTTGCCTAGACAATATTTTCCATAAATTGAATTCAAAACTAAATAAAAAGAAGTTTCTTTTATAATTTATAAAAAGAAGAAAAAATACCAACGCATAAAGAAAAACTATAAATTAAAGTTTTCAAATAATGCCTTTGATGTTAAATTTAACATTGACCTCTCCATTCGCCTTTACTTTAACACTAGATTTCTGGCTAGTTTTAAATAATGACGTAGAATTGTTTATTCAAATATAAAAATTGATAAAAACAAAAATCTGACATAAAAAATAATTATTTAAAAAAAATCATATTTTCCTCTATTGTATTTCCCCTTAATATGCGATATGATTAAGATTTTTAAGTTTCAAGATTGATGTCAAATGAAAGGTATTCATTTCACGTCTATACCAATAGCCAATTTCTCGAGTTATTGAGGTTGGAAAATACTGCATTTTTACTTTTAATGTCAATAAAATCTATGTTTCATAACTAAGAGGTGCAACAATAAAAGCATTTTAGCGAAACGCACTTCTGTGAACTAGTGTGTCCAAAACATTTTTTCATTTTCGATTTTCATGGGTGCTCATGCTGAATTTGAATGCTTATGTGGTAAAGTATTTTTGAGGTTTTTTTTCAGATTTTTCGGAAGAGGTTTAGAGGTCGCACAAATCGATTTTTGTCAAAAAATCAGGGTTTTTTGAATTTATTTATAATAAATTTTCTTACTTTCTGTGTCAATATTTTTAAAGAAATATATCTAAATTGTATGTTTATGTGCATAAACCATAAGTTTCGGCTATGCGTACCATATATTTAATTTTTTCGTAATTTTTTAATAAATTTTGTAAATAACGCTTTATAACTTTTATAATTTCTAAAAAAAAAAATCAAAAAACAAATGATGCAGTTTAAAAAAACGGATAATTCTAACTAATTTTGTAAACAGGTTTTTTAATTTGTTCTCACTGTTCCGGAGTTAAAGCTTTGTACACGTTGTATAAAACTACGAATATTGTAAGCTGGTTGCAAGTTTTGCATCCGATTTGCTTGGTATGTGAGTAGAATTTGCGTAACACACATAAATCACGCCCTGAATGTGAGCGAAATCCTATTTTACTCACGTAAACGTGAGTGAGTGTGAATAGGTAAAATTCTTCATGAGTGAATGTGCGTGAGTAGAACTTTAGAAAAAAAAATCTGAATTTTTTTACGTGAGCGTGAGTGAGTATGAGTAGAAAAATCTCTCTTGAATGATTGTGTGTGAGTAAAATTTTTGTCCCGTCAGCGTGAAATTAACTCACGTTCCCATTTCTACTCTGAATTGAGATTTTTAAAGTTTAGTACTTACTTTTTCGCTCAAGATATAAAATATTAAAAATGGCGAGTTCGAGAGCGAAATGCATAAAATCTCATAATTATGAGATTTTTCGCGTTTAGTTTTTATTTTTTCACTTAAGATAACAAATATCAGAAATGATTAGTCCGTGACACAAGAAAAATCACATAATTCAAAGTTTAAAGCAAATTTGGTAGCGAAAAGCGTTTAATATTATTAGTTTTACACAAAGGCTACGAAGCTTAAAAAGCGTATAACTCTGGAACAGTGGGAGCAAATTCAAAAATTTTTTTTACAAAAATTATTAAGAATATTATCAATCTTTTAACTGCATCATTAGTTTTTTTCAATCTTCGTAGAAATTTTAAAGTTTAAAAGTTGTTTCCAAAATTTTTTTGCAAAAATTAAGATTTATGCACATAAAAAATAAGTTTGGATATATTCTTTAAAAATTTTGACTCAGAAACTAAGAAAAAATTTTTGTTTATTGACCAATTTACAAGTATAACTCAGTAAACGGTCCATAAAATTTGATTTTTGGGCAAAAATCGATTGCGCGACCTCTAAACCTATTGCAAAAAATATTCTACAATAATTTACAAAAAGAAAAATTCAAATTAAGCTTAAGCAAAAAACAAAACAAAAATATGGGACACACTGCTGTACACTAGGGTTATAATTTATTTCTGCAAAATTTGTACCTATAACCTTGTGATAGGTAATCATTTTTCGGGTCATTTTGAAACAAGCCCTCTCGCATAAAGTGCTTTTTCTAAAAATGAATTTTTAACACAATTTACTATTCAAGATTCAGTACTGACCGAAATTACTGCACAATATACTTTAAATCAATTTTTAGGTAATGTGCTCGTTGCTTTGCGAATTTTAATACTCATATCTGAAAAAACCCTATAATATTTTTTTTTATCAAAATGAGCGAAACACGTCAAATTTGAAAGCGTAAAAACTTAATAAAAATATTAACTTTTATTTAAAATTTTATAGAAATTTTCTTAATCAGGCTTTTAAGGTCATGGGTTTTAAAATGTAAATAAAGATGTAAAGGGTTATTTTTTAGCAAATTTCTTTCTGGCAACACTGTTCGATTGGATAGCTCAGCTGTTTCGCGTAACATGTTACTGTTAAACACGTTCAAATCACCATGAATCCACTTACAAACGAACAACGCTTGAAGATTATTGAATTTTATTATCAAAATTCATGTTCGGTTAAGAAAGTGGCATCGTGCACTTCTTCCAATTTATGGTCAGTTTGGGGCGACCTTCTGAGGCGGCTATTCGGACTAAATTTCGAACAAATTTACATCATTACCAACTCGCATACGTACAGGGCTGACAGAGAAAAATATCGCAGCTGAATCCGCAAGTGTTGTTGATGACCGTGAATTATCGATTCGGCGCCGTTTGCAGCAATTGGGACTCTGTTACGCCTCTCCACTACGTGAAAATTTTGCTTATGGATTTGGGTGTAAAACCTTTTAAAACCAGGAATTAAAGCCACACGACCTACCACAACGGCTAGCTTTTGGTGAATGAGCACTGGCAAAGTTGGAAGAAGATCCACTTTTTTATCGCAAAATTGTGTTCAGCGACGGAAGCTCATTTCTGGTTGAATGGATACGTGAACAAACAAAATTGCCGTATTTGGTGGGTAGAGCAGCCAGAAGTATTGCCAGAACTGCCAATGCATTCAGAAAAATGCACTGTTGGTGTGGATTATGGGCCGGTGGCATCATTGGACGGTACTTTTTTCAAAAAAGACGAATGCAGGAACGTTACTGTGAGTGGCGAGCTCTACCGTGCTATGATTACAAATTTTATTTTGTCCCAAATGGAAGAGCTGGCCTTGGGTGACATGTGGTTTTAACAAGACGGTACCACATGCCACACAGCACGCGAAACAATGACCCAATTGAGAGGCGAGTGCGGTGAACAGTTTATTTCACGTTTGGGCTGGGTAATTGGAGGCCTAGATCGTGCGATTTAACGCCTTTAGACTATTTTTTGTGGGGCTATGTAAGGGCCGCAACGGTTGACGCACTGGAATGTTGGTGAGAGTATGCCAAAATTGGACCCATCGTATGAACCATTTGAGGAGTAGCCCCTGTCAACATTTACATAAAATCATCTTTAAACATTGAATTATATAGATCGACTCAAATAAATATTTCATACACTTCTCTAAATTTTATGTGTTCTTTTTTTAATCAAATCCGTAAGCTCTTAAAAAAACACCCTTTATATAAAAACAAAAAAATAATAAAACTGTACTGAATTAAAAAGTTTTTTATATTAATAGAAACATTTTTGGTCTTCAATATTTAGTAACGTCATAATGCTTGTTAGGAAAAGATCCTAGCCACGTGTTTGATTACTAAGAAGACAAGGAATTAGCAAAACTGATTACTAATAGTTTTTTTTTGTTAAATCTCTGCCTATTCTGGAGGCTCTAGTTTTTTCTAAAACTTCGGGTTTTGATGAACTCGTTTGCCAGATCGAATTACTAATATGTTTGATTTGCTTTATTTTTGGAAATATACGGAGGTAGGAAGCTCGTTATAAATTAAAAATAACATAAAAATAATATCGATGTACATAAAAACAAAAAACTAATATAAATGTAAGATTATTTAATTTTTCAATCCGACGTTTTCCGTTGTCATTATTCCAACATCTTCTTGTAACCTTAACAAATCATCGAGTTGTCATTTGTTAGTCATTTTAATTTGATTTCATTTTTAAACCAGCGCTTTCGAGCAAAACATTGATTTTTTTAAACCAAACATTTGAAGTGCATATTTTTGGATTTCTAGTTTAAATTTTTTGGTTTTTAGTGCATACTTCAATTTAAGTGGACTTGTTGAGCGCATATTTTGGATTTTTGCTGCATATTTTAAACACATATTTTCGATTTTTTAGTGCATGAAAGTCGCTGTCATGTTTATAACCTTACTGTACACTAATAGTAAAAATAGCACAAAAAACTACTAAAAGTAGTTCAAAATTAAATTGCAGAAAAAACTGCTAAAATAAGCAATTTTTTTTTTGCTAATTATTAGTAAAATAAAAACAACAAAAAAACTTAAATTATTTAGTTAATTGAAAATAGCAATTTACTATGCTAAATCAGCACACAAATTTTTGCTGCATATTTGCAGACAAAACATAGCAAACAAAAATGTATGTAAAAATATGACTTTTTGTACATTAAAATCATTATAAAATCGAGATTCGGAGTGAATTGACTTACCAATAAAGCAATAAAAACTTAAAATCCAATCACGAGTCTTTAATTTCATAGAAAACAGACTCGGTAGTTGCAACCGTATTTGTTACCAATCGAATAAATCGGTTGTTGCGACTGAATTTTTCGTTTGTGATAACAGTCATTCAATTGAAACAACAGAAATTCTGTCACGGTAATAAAATTTCGATTGGCCCAATAGAAATTCGGTGATAATTACCAAAAAAATCGATAGCAACAACCAACCATTCGATTGGCGACAATTACGGTTGCTACTACTGAGTCTTATTTCGGGTGATGTTTTTAATTCAAAATAGTTTTTAAAATATAAAAGTTTTTGAGAATATGTACTCAAAGTCATATTTTTCCATTGTAATCCGTTTTTCAAACTTTATCGCCGATGCGGCACGTCTTCCCGATATCCGATTATCCCAATTAGTGTTGCCGCCACTGCTAATCGGATTAAATTAGTTCTGCTCGTTAATACTTATTTTAGTCTATTTTGCATTAAATATTTTTTTTATCAAATTGCAACTAAATTTGTATGAATATATAGGAATTTAATGTCAGAAAAGTTGATTGTGGAATAGATTCAATTAAGTTGAAATCATCGTCTCTCTATATTCAAATTCCGTCTTAATTATTAGCGAGGCGCTTCGCTGCAACAAAATAAATATTCCGCAGGGTAGCCCGGCCAATAACTCACACAACATTTTTTTTTTTGAGACCCTAGTGTTCACAAAATGTCTTCAAACATTTTCGCATTAAGCTACAGTATTATTTTTTTATTTCCCTTTCATACACTTATAGGAATAACTCTATAAAATACCAAAAAAAAAAGCTACTTAAAACTAGATTAAAATGAAGTTGCAGACAAAGATCTGCTAAATTATTAGATATTTTGTTTTTGTTAAATATTAGTAAAACAAGAACAGCAAACATAAAATTGTTAAATTTGCAAAATTTTAGTCATATTCGAGTTGAACTTCTGTTAATTGAAAATATCAATTTAATCTTCTAAAATCAGAAAGAAATTTGCTAAATATTTGTAGAAAAAAAACAGAAAAAAAATGCAATAATAACAACAAAATTTTCCTATATCTGACAAAATTACTTGTGTGCAAATAACAGCATATATTGCTAAAATCAACAGATATATTTGCTGACGAGTTGAAGACTGTTGAATTCAGAAGTGCAGATTTTATTCGCATAATTTTAGCAGATTAATTTGGTACTTTCAATTAACTAAAATAAGCTCGAATTAAACTACATTTTTTGTAGTTTCAACTTATTTTTTTTTTTTTGATATTTTTATCTTACTAATAATATTTAGCAAAAAACTAGCATCAACCTAGCAAATATGTTTGATTTGCTTTATTTTTGTACACACAGAGAAAATGTTGCTATTTGCCAACTGAAATTCTGTTAATACCACTCAAATTCGGTAATTACGAATTGCAGTCGGTTGGTACAACTCAACATTAGTTCTCATAACAAAGTTCTTTTAATTCAACTGAATTTTAGTTGAAACACCAAAATACTCAGAAATCCAATGTAAATATCGTTGCATCAACTGAATTTATAAGTGGATACCATTCAAATACACTTTTCAATTCGGTTGGCACTTTATTTTTCTGTGTGTAAATATACGGAGGTTGAAGCTCGTTATAAATTAAAAATAGTTTTAACAGTTTTTGAATTTTAACTAATTTTAGCAATTTGTGTAGCAATTTGCAACAAATTTTTGGCCATTATTGATGTGGTTCTTGCGCAGCGAAAAGAAACCTCCAAAAGGATTTTGTAAAGTTGATAAGGAGTTATCTTTAAACCCTCTTGAAACATTTGTCGGATTGTTTTCTATTCTCCCGATCAGTTTTGGGTTAAAAATTATCCAAATCAGTTGCAAAATAAATACTAATAACTACTTTTTAAATTTAAAAGATAACCGTAGAACGTAAAAACCATACGTCAATCTGGTAACATTGTGAAATAGAGACGGAGGAGATTAGAAAAATAAACAAAAATCTTAAAGTAGAATTGTTGTGTTTGTTAGTGTTGTCACTTCTGAGTATAATATACAATAACAGAAAATCTAACTGCAATTTAGCTGCATTACATTCGAGGCCATACTTGGGTGTGAACGCTAAACGGTCATGACTTGGGTATTGTTATGTTTGTAATGTAAGAGGAGCGCAGGTTTGATTCTTACAGCCGCAGGTTGTTGAACAATTTATCATATAGAGACAATATGACAATTATAAATACACATTGTGTATGTGTATTACACAATTAATAATACAATTTAAAAATGGAAAATCACTGATGACGCCTGTCCATTAAAAGGCAGAAACTATTCTAGTCTGATTTATAATTTTTAAAGAAAAACGTTTATACTTCTTCTTAACCTCAAACATTTATACAAAACCTAAAGTTTAACAAGTATTAAAGGGTGGTAAACGTGATAGGTCCCGTGACCCCTCCGGGATTGGTTTTGTATAATAGTTCTTGCAGGGGGTAAAAAAAATTTCGTGTTTATCGAAAATCATTAAAGGTTAATATCTGGGGAGTCACCCAATGGGTTCTCTCCGATCTTAGTGAAATTTGGATATGTGATAAGAAAAATAAGGTAGACGTATTTTTTAGCTGCCAAATCTCACGTATATGAGTCATTTAATGTCAGACCGAACCCCTTTTTTACAACACCTCTTCCGATTTACTTTAAATTTTCCAGATGTATTTTTGAAAAGGTTATGGGCATTTGAAAATCGTCAAATTGTAAAAAGTCATCCGACATGACAACATTTAACTTATGTTTTTCTAAAACTACTTAATGGATTTTAAAGTTTAATACCTTATTTTAAAGGTATTTCAACCACATTTTTAAAATATATAATTTTTTTTTAAATTTATTTTTGTTATTCTTAACATTTCGTTTTTTTTTACTTAATTTCTGTTTTCCACTATTTTTCAACAAGCCGAAAAATCTGAAAAAAAAAATATTTTCTTAAAGCTCAATATAAAGTTAATATTGACTGTAAATTTCAGAATGGAAGTCAAATGAAAGCTTCAAATACCTTTAAATAAGGTATTTAACTTTAAAATCTATTCACTAGTTTTAGAAAAAACATTAGTTTAAAAGTGTCATGTCGGAAGATTTTCTACGATTTTGACGATTTTCAAATGCACATAACTTTTTGGAAACAAAATGTTTATTTTTTTCTGAAAACACGTGTAAAATATTTTTATATGAAGAATAAGTACTAACATTTGAAAGACATCGGAGACATCAAAGTCAATTTTAGCAAAAATCGTACGGTCTGACATGGAATGAGTCATATGACAAATTTCACAAGTATATGATTGTGAAATGTAATTGACGCCGCCCATGTCTGGTGTTAAATATGTTTTTATGAAACATGTCAGTAGTTAATGAAATTCAGATTTTTTAACTATGTAGTGCGTCACGGTTGCCATTTATTTTAAATATTTAAATATTGGTTAAAATGCTCTTCGGAATGTCCAATAAAAGCCAAACAATACGAATATCGGAAAAAGCTCAGACACCCCCTCGATTAAATTTAATAGGCATTAATATACATATTTTTTACTTAATCCAACTACAATTCTTTAACGCCACTTTTAATACATTTAAAACACATTTTTTTGAATAACAAAAAAACTTGAAAGTTATCGGACATGTTTTCTATACCAGTTAATGCGCCTTCAAAACAATCTTCCATTTGGTACGCCATTTGTCTAAAATTTCTCTGAATAATTTATTCGAAATAAAAAAATGGGGTCATATTGACCCACTTTTAACCCTTAAACATAAGATTGGGCTCCAAAATATATGCCACCTATTTTTTCTCTATCACATATCCAAATGTCACTAACCCATCAGGAGAATTAGTAAGAATTATTAAAATGTTCAATATACCATAAAGACCCTCTGTCGCTGTACTAGTGTTAATTAAAAAAAAAAAAAAATAAATACTCCTATGATTTGTCTTAAACGTGAGTAAATTATAAGTTTATTTTTACAACTCAATTGTTTAAGAAAATATAACATTAAACAATATGTTCCATGAACTATTATTAAAAATTGTACTAAAGTATAATTAATCATTAAATGTGTGTTAACAATGCTGAGTAATCAAAATAATCCACAAAAATAAACCGTTTAGGTAATATTCTGCTGTGGAGGAGGAGGTAAAAATGTATATCAGAGGTCATTCATTATAAATTTTTGTTAAAACCAACAAAAGATAATTGTTACAATGCGGTACATAATTTCCCTAACATTAATTATAAGTTTTTTGTTTAAATTACAGAAATTAATTTTATCACATTCAGATTCATTTCTTTAATTTATAACGACTCAATTAAAGGGTAAATAAATATTTTACCGTTTTACAAAAAAATAATAAAAAAAAAACTGGGCTCAACCGGGATTTGAACCCGGGACCTCTCGCACCAAAGCGAGAATCATACCCTAGACCATTGAGCCTCTTGAGAGACGGCTGTCAAAATTTGCAGTTGTATATTTGTTTTCAAGTTAATCGATTTTTTAAACAAATGTTAAATACATGTACGATGGCATTTTTTTATATCGTAAGATAAAAATGAATAATGCCCCAACCCAGTCAGAAAAATACAAACCGGAAAACTTTGGCAAAGCACTTTAACTGAAAGTATAAGAAATTACAAAAAGTGCTTTTCCAATCCCAAAATGAAAACATCATTTAACAAAGTGTCGGAAAAGCACTATGGAAACGAAATTGCAATTTTTGCATAAGTTGCACAGTGGGGGTTTTGAAAGGAATAATGGTAAGCTACTGATCCGATCGGTACGAGTCAAATTGTAAATTGTAAATGAGTTGTAAGGTGTAACTGTTAGTGTATGGTGTAACTTTTGTAAATGTTTTTAGCCTGGAGTACTGTACGTTGTAAGAGCTTATAGTTATAGGTTATCTTCTCTACACTAAAAAATAAAGTTAGTAAGTCAGCAAATTCTTTTTTTATATGTCTTACTAGAGTTGTACTTTTTAGTATCATTTCCTCGTCACTACTACATCTTGACATGCCGCGACATCTAATTCATTCTGCTTATATCTTTCAATCTGGTTGTCGTCCACACTACTAATGTGCTAATCAGTACAATTTTTTTTAGCAAAATTAATTAGTAAAAATTAGTTAAATATTAGTAAAACATTAGTTCAAAACAGTTAAGTGCTCAATAAGTATAACTAAAATTTTAGCTGAAAAAATAATTTTAACAAAAATTTTGCAGCAAAATAGTATACCTGATTTACAAGACGTTTTACTAACTTTTCTACTAACTTATTTTTTT
>JAEKOY010000990.1:0-15343 GCA_021234595.1 Delia radicum | reverse complement strand
GTAGTTGTTTTTTTTGTTAAATAAACGAAGTTAAATTACGACCATATTACACACAAATTTTAAATAATATTAACAATTTTGGTAAAAGATTAAAATCTTCCATCAATTAGTTTAACGTTTTCGTAAGTAGCATCGTTAAAACGATAGCAATTTAGGTATCGTTTTGAACTAAATGATATCGGGTTTCTTAGAGAATCTGTCCCCTGCACTTATTTCATTTCAATATTGACCTATTGCAAAAATCTATAAGTATAACATTTTTTTTTATTTTTTCTTCTGCAGTGCAATATAAACATTTTATTTACAATAACATTTTAATAACCACCCTTTGGATGAATTAACACCTTCCGACAACCACGGTATGATAATGTGACAGGCCACGTTCTAATATGGTATTATAAAACTTTCCAAGTACATATAAACGCTGATTTTGCATCGTTTCGCTAACATCTGTTAGTAGTGGGGGAATGGGGCTTTTGTAACGACGCAGCAGAGCAGTCGGCAGAGGGCTGAAAAATGTATGGGGTTTTTTGTAACGAAAAAGCAGCGCAGTCGGCACAGGCTGAAAAATGCATGGGGTTTTTGTAACAAGGGAAAATGCATGGGGTATTTGTAATGAAAAAGCAGCGCAGTCGGCACAGGCTGAAAAATGCATGGGGTATTTGTAACAAGGGAAAATGGATGGGGTATTTGTAACAAGGTGAAATTTTTGTGATATAAAATTTGAAAATTGAAAATTAAAATTAAAAATTGAAAATTAAAATTAAAAATTGAAAAATAAAAATTGAAAAATAAAAATTGAAAAATAAAAAATTGGAAATTGAAAAAATAAAAATTAAAAAATAGAAATTGAAAATAAAAAATTGGAAATTGAAAAAATAAAAGTTGAAAAATAAAAATTAAAAATTGAAAATAAAATTGAAAATAAAATTGAAAATAAAAAATTGGAAATTGAAAAAATAAAGTTGAAAAATAAAAATTAAAAAATAAAAATTGAAAAATAAAAATTGAAAATAAAAATTGAAAATAAAAAATTGGAAATTGAAAAAATAAAAGTTGAAAAATAAAAATTAAAAAATAAAAATTGAAAAATAAAAAATTGGAAATTGAAAAAAATAAAAATTAAATTAGGGTTATTCTTATTTTTTGATTGTTGTTTTTTTGGAATGTGATAAATTTTATTTTTAAAAATTGTTTAAATAATTTAGAAATTAAGATGGTCCTTATAAAAATTGAAAAATAAAATTGAAAAATAAAAAATTGGAAATTGAAAAAATAAAAGTTGAAAAATAAAAATTAAAAAATAAAAATTGAAAATAAAAAATTGGAAATTGAAAAAAATAAAAATTAAATTAGGGTTATTCTTATTTTTTGATTGTTGTTTTTTGGAATGTGATAAATTTTTATTTTTAAAAATTGTTTAAATAATTTAGAAATTAAGATGCTCCTTATTGATGTAAAGAAAAAATATCGATGGCTGTTTTGCAGTAAGAAACAAAAATATTAATGATGGGTGTGAAAATATAAAGGAAAAATTTTAAATTTCTGTGTGTGAAAAAATGTTATTCTCTAAATATTGTTTTAATAAGATGGTTTTATTATTTTAGGTGTGGAGGATATTTTTTGGCTAGAAGCGTGAAACAAGGGGCGGTCATATGTTTAGAACTCTTTAATCTACAATGTAAAATTTGTGTTGAATTTGTATAGGAAGCAAAACTCTGCTTGCCAACATAGCGTTCGCAACTAAAATGTGTTTACATAAATAAAATTCTTTGAGTAGTTTTATGCCATCACTAAGGAGGGTTGTAATGAATAATAAAATAGGAATCAAAACTTTGTTTGACACCATATTGCTTAAAACTATTTAAAATTTGTTTAGGGTCAAAGTAAAAGACAATTTGTATTTACATATGTTTTAATATTAATTTGTTTATTAAACACTTAGATGTTTATGATACATTTCAATTAGATTAATTACAGCTTGACTTCTATGTCTATAGATGAAGCAGCTGCAAGTATCTGGTCCCTCTATGCAACTATCAATAGACCATGGACAATCGATAAAATGCTCCCCATGCATCGAGTCTATGCACTCCTTATGTTCAAATTCATCCATTATATTCATAAAGTTTAATATGAAGTGGAGATCCTCAAAGGAAATGTATCCATCATACTCAAAAAGAAATGCGTTAATTCTTTCGCGTAGTGTCGGAAATTCCATCATTATTTCAAGATTGATGTTTCTCCTTATCTGTATTTTTTAATACTAATTAAAAAATTTATTTTTCTTAATGTGAGGAGAGGATACTTGACAAATATATCCCCAAACTACTAATTATATAAGAGTGAGGGAATACAATGATTTATCATGCACTTTCTTTCACTCTGGCTCGATCAATTGGAGGGTGGAGTTAAGGCATAAGACATTTTTCAATTATTTTCCTTAATTTTAATTATAGGAATGTAAGAACAATCATTCAATAAAAAGCCGTCCAATAGTAAAGTCAAAAATGGATATTTCATCATCTCTAATTAATAAGTTTAATAATTTCAACAGTAAACCAATTCTATATATTAAAGAAATGGAGAATTTAAAATCCTATACTGTGTTGAAAGCCATACGAATTAAAACTAAATTTGGCGAATGCATAAGACTTGAAGTCGAAAATAACATTATATTTCTACCAACTAGATATAACCGCCATGACTGAAGAAGAACTAGTGGAATTATCCTCTGGAAATTACTGCATCAAAAAAGAATCTGGAGTAGACGAGAAATCATATCAATTGCAGCTGGAGCAATTCAATTTAAATAATGAATATATTATTCTTCAAAATAGTACATATCCAGTATGGAATTAAAATGTAAATAAATATTATTAAATAAAACAAAATTATATAGTTTATTTAAAAAAGTTTTCTTTTTATTTATTATAAATTTCATACAAAAATTGTAGGCATAAATGTCCACAATTATACGAATTATATTTTTGATGTTGATTGTAGTTATATTCTAAATTTCTACCCAAGTATTTTACTACTTCCAACGGTGGCTGCAAATTTCCAAAACTATCAAAATATTCATTTTGTTGATTATTTTTATAGTATGCTACCCAATGTGTTCCAGAGCCAATTGATGAATCTAAATTAATAATTCCACATTCTTTGAGTCTAGGACGTTTGGGGAGTGAGTCTCGCATAAAAATACCTCTAAAATAGGGAATATGTGTGGCAAACATCCTTAAATCAACATCAGTGAGTGGTCTTTTGGGTAGCATCTTTAACAGTTTTTTGATGATTTATTGCATACAAGACCATATCCTTTTTTATATGGCTTAAGAAATAATCCTTTTCCCATTGCAATAGCCTCCATTGTTTTATTATGTTTAATGGCCTCATCAAGATTTTGCTTAGCATTTTTAGCAGTGTTAATTGCTTTAGCAATAGCTGCTCCACCAGAAGATAGACTACCTAAGGCTCCAAGTGCTGCAAGAATTGGTACTAAAGGCAAGAAACCTCCAATTTTTGGAACATTTATTATGCGAGGTATAACAACTTTAGATTTTTTTCCTTTTAGAGATTTATTGATAACTCTACGTGCAATTTTAATAGCGTCATTAATATCTCTGGGTTTTTCCTTCTTTAAACTTTTTGTAGCCATTCTTATCGCATCGTTAAAAATTTTCTTTCCACTTTTGTATTGACCCTTTACCCCCCATTCCAAATTTAACTTTTGCTTTCATTGCGTTGCTTACAAAATATGCATTTGTTTTCTCGCCAATACTACTATCCTCGGCTAAAACTCTTTCCCAAGCACGATTTTCAAGTATTTTATCAGCGTGATGTCGTTTATTAATATCCTTATTTTGGGAATATGCTATATCGTGTTCTTTGCAAGCTGCATCCAAAGGATTTATACCCTTATCACCTCTATTAATTCGATTTTCTAATTTAGTGCCTGGTCCACAATATTGATAGCCTGGTAAATGTAATTCAATTGGTAAGGAATTGATAATTTTATCAAACACTCCACTCCCATAGATAGTTGAGGTACGATTAATTGATTTATTATAATGGAAAACCATTTTATATCTAGAAAATTAATAAAATATTATATTTTTAGAGTTTTTATTTTATTCACAAAAATGCGCTTGATCAAGCAACATAATAATATTATTGTAAGGAATGTAGATTCCTCAACTAGTATCCTCAAGAAAGTAAGACATAATATCTTATTACCCAATTCTATTAGATGTCTTATAGTTGGACCATCCAACTGTGGAAAGACTAATGTGATGATTAGCCTAATTGAAAGTCCAAATGGACTTAAATTTGAAAATATATATTTATACTCGAAATCACTTTATCAACCTAAATATGAATATTTAAAGAGGCTTATATCACCGATAAAAGGAATGGGATATTTCACATTTTCTGATAATGAGAGTGTTATGCCGCCAGATGAAGCCAAAAATAACTCAATTTTTATATTTGATGATGTTGCTTGCGAGAAGCAAAATAATATTCGAAAATACTTTTGTATGGGTCGTCATAAAAATGTTGACTCCTTTTATTTATGTCAGACTTATACTCGAATTCCAAAACATTTAGTACGAGATAATGCAAATATGATTATAATGTTTAAGCAGGATGAAATGAATATGAAGCACATATATAGCGATCACGTTGGAATGGATATGAGCTATAAGAAATTTTACGATATATGTCAAGAATGTTGGAAAGACAAGTATGGATTTTTAATAATAAGCAAAGATGATGATTTAGATGCAGGTCGCTATAGAAAATCGTTTAATATTTTCATTGAAATATAAAAGGATGAATTCATAAATATTAGTTAGTTACGAATAGATCATTGAATCAATTAGATCGATATCAGACCAGCCAGCAGACACCTGATCTGATAAACCAGACCAGCCAGCAGACACCTGATGTGATAAACCAGACCAGCCAGCAGACACCTGATCTGATAAACCAGACCAGCCAGCAGACATCTGATCTGATAAACCAGACCAGCCAGCAGACATCTGATCTGATAAACCAGACCAGCCAGCAGACACCTGATCTGATAAACCAGACCAGCCAGCAGACACCTGATCTGATAAACCAGACCAGCCAGTAGATATCTGATCTTGCCGATATCTAATAATAATTTCAAAAACTAATAAAAGATGGAGGAAAAAGTTTTGGAAGAATTAGTAAAGACGAGAAATGCTTTGAAAAGGAAATTTCAAAGTATAAAATTTGATGAATCTAACACATCTAAACAACTCAAAGATACATTTAGGCCTATAACGAAACCATTGAAGGAATTTATTGATATTTCTAAAAATACGAATACAATTTCAAAAATTATTAAAGATGAAATTAAAAATGAAATGGCTAATTATTCAAATATAACTTTTAACAAACCACCAATGAAATTCGAGTCAAGTACTCCGAAGAAAGAGCATATAAGTACTAATGGTGAAGATGAGACGCAAAAGTCTTTATATAAGACAAATGATGATGAAAATTTCTATTCTCAAGAGGTTACAATAGAGAATGATGATATTAATGTTCCAGCAAATCCGATAGATTTATCCTGGTTGGGTAAAAAAAATATGTTGGATACTCTATATGGGCCACATAAAAATTCTAGTGGAGAATGGAAATTTGGTAGCAGCAATATAAAAATAAATGACGATAAAATTGAGGTAGGAAACCAAATGTGGCTCCTTACACCAGGTCTTTATCAGTTAATGTTTTATTCAAAACCAATGAATTATGATAAAACTGAATTGGAGATTTACAAGAAGATTTTAATTGAAACAAATGCTCATAAAAGAGATTATAAATCCGATGGACAGCTAAAAGGCACCAGAGCATATAAATATCGAAACATTATAAGTAAATTATTTAAAAATGATAAGATAGGAAGTGGTTTAATGAAATTGAATTCAAATAAATCAAATTATATATATTAGAATGATCCAAATGAGTTGGTTGATCGCCTTCGGCTATTGAAAGCATCACAAACAGCTGGTCATAATAATCATAATAATGAAATAGTCTCAATAATTGAAGAATTGCGAGAAGCTGATATTATTATATAAAATCTATTCATGATCAAGTTGAATAAATATTCCATACATAACATTCAACAAGTTTGGATGTCATATATATTGAAAATTACAATTATGAGAAATTTAATATAAAATAAATAAAATGTTGCCAAAGTGCTTAATTTCATTGTGGATAGCGTTAACATCATTTACTAGCAAAACAAGAGGAAATATATTCAAATTATTTTGGAAGAAAAAGACTCACCATCAAAAATTTTCTTATTCATATAAAACAACAGAAATAAAAGAAACAGTCTTATAGAGAGCAATAATGAATACGAAACGAATTCTCGTAAAAGAGTTGCATAAACAAGCTAGAAAAAATTTTCAACGTCGCAGAGTTGTGATGAAAGGTATAGATGATTTGTGGCAAGCTGATCTGGTTGAAATGGGGAATTATTCTGCATATAATAATGATTTCCGATATCTACTAACAGTTATTGACACATTTTCAAAGTTTGCTTGGGTAGCACCACTTAAATCGAAAAATTCAACAGATGTTGCCAAAGCGATGGAAGCGATATTTAAATTAGGACGTATACCAAAAAATTTACATACCGATGATGGTAAAGAATTTTTTAATAAGTTTTTTCAAAAGCTGGTACAAAAATATAATATAAATCACTACTCAACGTATAGTGTAATGAAGGCATCTATCGTAGAGAGATTCAATAGAACCTTAAAGGGAATGATGTGGAAAGAATTTAGCTATAATGGATCTTATCATTGGATTGAGCTATATAAAGAATTAGTTGACCGATACAATAAAAAAATTCATCGAACAATCAAAATGGCACCCATTGATGTCAATTCTAAAAATGAAAAAATGTTGTTGGATACCGTGTACAATCATCTAAAAATATATAAAATATCAAAGTTTCATGTTGGTGATTATGTACGCATCAGCAAATATAAGCATATTTTTGAAAAGGGATATACCCCAAATTGGACAACAGAAATTTTCAAAATTAAATCTGTAAGAAATACATATCCTACAACATATATTTTGGAGGATTATCAAGGAAATAATATTGAAGGAGGATTTTATGATGAAGAACTTTCAAAGACTCGCTTTCCTGATACATATCTCGTTGAAAAAATTTTAAAAACTAAGGACGATAGAGCATATGTTAAATGGTTAGGGTTCTCAAATCAACACAATTCTTGGATTAATAAAAATGAAATATTATAAGATTCTAGCACTAAGTATAAAAGAGCATACTATTTTATATTTTAATTTAATCATATCGAGATCCTCAATTAGTAAATATCTACAGCACAAGAAAATGGACAATTTTTTTAGAGCTCTGAAGTAAAATATGAAAAACTGAAATATTGTAATTATTGTGGCAGTAGTGATCACACAGAAGATAAATGTCAACGTAAAAAGGAGGATAATAAAGCTAATAAATAAGAAACATTCTATGAAATAATTTACAATTTTAAGAGTTATATATATATGTACTGATTATATTTAATATTAAATAAAAAACATTTATATTGCTTAAGAAATACACATTTTTATTTCATTATATCACTTACTATTTGACCAGCAAAATGTAAATAACATTAACATTGAGCGGAAGATCATCTGATTTATCAGCAAATTATTTTCCTCGCATAAATTTAAATGAAGACTATGAATGTGCATTGATTGATTTTTATTCATACAATAGCATACCAAATGTTGATGACTATAACAATTTATTTCAAATTGGTAATGATGTTATTAAAGTGCCCATTGGATCATATGAATTGAAAGATATTGTTAATTTTATAAAAGAGGAATATGAGAGACGTAATGTAGGAAAAGTTATTAATATGGAGGCGAATAATAATACAATGCAAGTTCAAATATTTACTTCCGATGATCCAATATTTTTCAATGGCGAAAATTCAATAGGACGATTGTTAGGTTTCAATAAAAAAATCTTAAAACCTAAGGAATATCACCTATCTGATTTGCCAGTGAATATTTTTAAAGTAAATCTCTTGCGTATAGAATGTAATATTGTAGTCAACACCTACATAAACAATTCTCATGCACATACATTGCATGAGTTTGCAATTAAAGTTCCACCTGGATATAAAATCAATGAGATACCGAGGAATCTAATTTATTTACCAGTGAACTCCAGAGAGATAAGTTCTATATCTGTACGGATAGTTGATCAATACGGGGATTTAATTAATTTTCGAGGAGAAGAAATAACAATTCGTCTTCATTTAAGACCAAAAATATAATGATAATTTATAATAATAAGGATTCTAATAAAAATACATCCTCATTCACAACACAATCAACAGTTAAATCAACTTTATTATCAGATAAAAAAACAAATTTTTCTCAAAGAAGCTTAACACGAACAAATATAAATTTTCTCAAATCATTAAAAAATACATCCTCATTCACAACACAATCAAAAAAACAAATTTTTCTCAAAGAAGCTTAACACAAACAAATATAAATTTTCTCAAATCATTAAATCTGCAATTGAAAATATAATGAGTTCAATAATAAATGTATTGGATAAACCCTTGTCGGATGATAATATTATAAAAAAGGATTATCACACATATACACCATACTTGCAATCATTTAACAATAATGATGAAATACGGATATCCATACAAAATCAGGACTTGTATGTTTTACCTAGTGAGAGTTTTATTTACGTTGAAGGTTCTGTTGAAGACACTAACGATGCAAAATTAGTAGCATCTACCAGAAATTGCCGTTTAAAAAATAATTTTGTCGCTTACTTGTTTGATGAAATACGATATGAGCTCAATGGTATAGAAATTGATCGCACTCGTCATCTAGGTGTTTCAACTACAATCAAAAATTATGTCTCCTTGTCCGCTGCGGATAGTATTATTATGAAAAATGCTGGTTGGAAT
Source organism: Delia radicum (assembly GCA_021234595.1). Taxonomy (NCBI): domain Eukaryota; kingdom Metazoa; phylum Arthropoda; class Insecta; order Diptera; family Anthomyiidae; genus Delia; species Delia radicum. The sequence goes on along the minus strand of JAEKOY010000990.1, from coordinate 6,320 downwards.
AAAACTGAAGATTTGGATGTACTAAATGGACACTTTAATTTTTATATTCCACTGAAACTTTTAATGGGATTTGCTGAAGATTTCAATAAAGTAATTTTAAAATCTAAACATGAATTAATTTTACTGCGTAGTAAAAGTGATGAAGGCATGGTATATTCAACAGTAGCTACTGAAAAAACCAAAAATAAAAATTACAAATATTTCATGGAGAATTCCTCATGTACACTTATCGGATTTTAGTAAATTAAATATGATGAAAGTGATAAAAAACGGAGAAAACTTGCCAATAGCATTCCGCAGTTGGGATTGCCATTATAATCCTCAACTAACAACTGGAAATAGTCACATTTGGAATGTAAAGTTAGCTACCAACAGAGAACGTCCACGTTTTGCATTAATAGCCTTTCAAAATGATAAAAAATTTGTTCATTGTAATATAACTAATCTCAAAGTTCACTTGAATTCAGAATCGTATCCTTATGATGATCTTAATATTAAATTTGCTAATGAACGATTCGCTATTCTCTACGATATGTATGTGAGATTTCAACAAAACTATTATATGAGAGATCCTCAACCCATCCTGAATTGTCAAGAATTTAAACATAATGCTCCTATTATTGTCATTGATGTGAGCCATCAAAATGAATCTACTACAAACGGTCCAATTGATATAAAAAATGAGTTTGAGACAAGCAGTAATATTCCAGAAAACACGTCTGCCTATTGTATTCTCATCCATGATCGATTAATTGAATATAATCCTTTAACTGCTCAAGTACGCAGAGTTGTTAAAAAAAATACATCAATTTTAAAAAAGAAAAATTTTTATACTCATCCTGTAATAATTAATTTTCCTCAAACACTTTAAGAGAAACACGGTTATTTTCATAATTTTTTCTAAAATCTTTATAAATATCATCTATTACATAAGAAATATTTAAAAAAAATTAATTTAAATCTAAATAAAATAAAAATTATAATACAATTAAAAATTAATACAATGTTTATTTACATCTTCCAAATCAATATTTCTAAATATATCATCATCACTATCAATCTCCATAAACATATCACTAATATTATTATGAACATTTAAATTATTATTTTCAAATATCATCATTAAATTTTCCCTATCATTGTCAATTATTTGAGCGTTAGAATTAACACATCATCAACATTATGTTCACCACACTTTTCACATCCTTTATCCCCACATTTATTATTCGCATTACCAAAACATTTTTTCTAGACTCATCATACCTAAAATGCCCCCTAGAAATTGTATGTATTTGATCATCCATAATAATTCGTTTATCATCATTATAACTTAAAACAATCTTATTTATCGATCGCGTAAGTAATTGATGTTTATCAGATCTAATCACAATCATATTGTCAGATATATTTTCTTGTTCAAATAAGACTCTCTTATAATCAGTTATGCTGACTTTATCTATCACATACTTTTTTACACCTTTAGACTTTTTAACCTCTTGTATGTCAATGGTTTTAATGGCATACATTTTGGATCTTAGACCTACAAATTCAGTCATTATGTTTCCACTATTTTCATCCTTCATCATTCCTAATACCTTTTTATTGACTAGTGGTAAGTTGTACGGATTATTGGGATGAAAATTTGATGTATCAAATTTGGTATGAATATCATTTCGAATGTCATCATAAAAGTCATCTGTTTTAATAGTATATATAAAGGAGTCGGTATCCATATAGTTAAGTGATATATTTTCCCCATATTTTTTCTTTATGTATCCATAATGGAACTCATACATATGGAATTTTGAAAGTTCTAGTACAACAAAACCTAAATATATAGGTTATCATAAACTATATTCATTTCTTTAATTCTACAGCATAAAGATTATCTGCAAATTTAGACACGCTTACAAAGTTTGGTTTTTGAAATTAGACTTCGAAAGCCCTAAGTGATTTTATTAGAAGTTTCCCACTCTTCTGCAATCCTAACATCTCTACGTTTTTCAACGTTTTCCATAGTTTTCCCATAAACTGCATTGTTCATGAGTTTATAGAAATTTTTTTCAAATTCGGTAGTTGATTGTGATCGCTTTTGAGTGTTTTAAATCAATATATTTTTCTAACCATGCTTCTTGTTTGTATTGCAGTATTCTATGAATTTTTTTCCAACTTAAGTCATACCTAAGACATTGTTTGAGATTTCTATAATCTATATGATACTTATTTTTTATCTAAATCAGCAATAAGCTTTTTATGCTTTGAATTGCCTACTATCTTATTTTTGGGGGCAAAAAGGTAATCATTGTGATCATCATGGATAGAATCGGGATATACTAAATCTACTTCTAAAATATATCCCATGGGTGAATCATTTGCTATTTGGGTTGACATCAAAAGACTCTACTTTTTCCGCATCCAACCATTCAAATCCTCCAGTCGGAAGATATTGAGACATTGCCCAACCATATAAATTATTGGCGTCCAAATATGCTAAAAACACTGATGGCTTACTAATATCATAATCTTCTAAGTATTTGTTATTGGCCTTAGAATATCTCTGTGAACATTGCACTAGTCCACCTCTTATTCCCTCATATATGAAGTTGTACATTTCTTCATCAGTTAAGAATTCTAATTCAATTTTTGTTATTTTAGCATAGCATCCCAAGAAAGAGCTGGAGCAGTATAATAATGACATGGATCAAGTTTATACACACTCTTACAAACTTTTCTAAAGTTTTCGAAAATATCCGTAAGAAGAAGTACATCAGTTTTAAGATATAATATGGTATATTCTTGAAGATTTTTACAATTAAATTCATTCCAAACCATGTTTGCATGTTCATAATCTTCTAATGAACATTCTGAATTATTTAAAATATTAAAGAATTTATCTCGACTAGGGAGCTCGGTCTCATTAAATCTTTCCATTGAATCCATGTATGAATAGGAAAAACCCCCTTTCTTTTAATTAAATTAAATTTATTTTCATCGCTAAAATATTCTCTAACTTCATGCAAATCACCAGCATGTAAATTATTAGCTAGACTTTCTATACTTGACGCCATAAATCTATATGAGTCTAAAAAGCGAAGTTCGAGCTTTTGTTTATTTCCAACATCAATGGTTAAAGTTATTGAAATATAAACTTCCTTGTTTAGAGGAATGACTTTAATAGCACCACCTTCTACGCTATTTAATTCTTTGAAAAAAAGATGTGAGTCGTAGGCCGATAGATTATGGAAGAAAATTGGTATAAATTTGGGGGTTCTATATTTGATATTACAATTCTTGTGTGCTGCACCCCTAAATTTTCCACTAATATGACAGTGATCTCTTACTGTATAATTTTTAGGATCTGTATTTAACTTTTCACCACAAATATGACAATTTATAGTTGAATTAAATGAAATAATTTCTTCGGGGGATAATGACATGTCTATACTACCTTACTAAGATGATTTTTATAAATTTTCTTTGGCATCTTTTTACAATATTTGCTACAAATGATGAAGGTGAATCTTCACCGAAATGAATATGAAATTTTGATAGACTATTATTATAACTACATTTAAATATTATAACTATATGCACAAGCTACATGCTTTTGCACATTGGTAGTTTTGTCACTCACTTCTTCATTACTGCCTTCAAAATAGATTCAAAATCAGCATAAATGGTGAAGGGTACATCCAACTCTCTATATTCATTTTTAAAACATAATCTTGATTCCCCCCTCTTTGGCATTGTTGGAACTCTCTTTCTACAAGCTCCTTATGGGTTTTTTAACCTCTCTTCAGTATCCGTATGATATAGACATGAGTTGCAGATAAATACTTTGGATTTATGTGAGCTAATACTTGTACGCAAAAGTCTGAAATATATATATAAAAAATTAAATTTTTATAAATATATTTATCATTACTAATTTAAAGTTGTAGTTTACCTTGATATGTCATGTATTAGTATATAGTGTGATAATTCATCCTTTGATATCAGAAGAAGATTGATGTGGTATTGATCTTTCCTCCCGCGTCAGATGATATGGTCCAACGATTATATTACCATCAAATCCAAAACATTAATACTTATCGAATTTTGTTTTTTCGAATTTTTTAATATCTGTTACTTTTAGAGGAAATTCTAGATTATCGAAGTTCAGCTCCACACATCCCACAGTTATTTTACTAGCAGCAATATTAGATATATTAAAAGAATACACTTTACTTTTTTCATCTCTGCGTAAATCTCGTTCAGAAAAAAGTGCTGGCTATCAAACACCATTTAAAGCAATACACATCATTGTTCCTTATATTGATACATCCACCACGTTTTGCTATTATTTTTGGTGAGGGTATATATTATGAGCCTCTTATAATTGATGCTTGATTTATATTAACTTCAAGAGTTTTGATTGTGGTGAGGGTCCATCCACTATCCCGTTCTTGAAATTCAGACATTTTAGTGCATATTTCATCAACTTGCATATCATGAATATATGAGATGTCCTCACCTCTAGTCACCATAACCATTTTTGATATATGGTGAATTGTTGCAATGATCATTTCAGTATTAATTATTTTTATGTAATCACATTTTAGCTCCATATTAAATTTATAAGTATATGCTATAAAGGGAGTCTTTAAGCAGTGTTAAAGGAATGGTCTCAAATTTTTAAAAAAATCTTGTGGAGATAGTATTCCCTCACGATCATTTACATGTTTATAAACTTCCATCCGTTCTTTAAAAGTCGCTGCTTGTAACAGCAAACTTATTATTGGCTATTGCCACACCACAATTATTGCGATGTTTAGTTGTCCTTAAATGAATATCCTTGGGATGTAGAGCTCACGAACTCCTTACAAGAATTGCAAATATTGAGGATGGGCCTGCGTGGGTCTTTTCATGCTCTCGCAGTGTTGAAAGAGTCAAAAACATCTTCCTACATTCAGGACAATGCAATTTAATGTGATTGGTCAAGGCCCTCTTGTTGAACAAATGTCATACCGCAAATGTTGCAATTGGTGGCTTCCATTGCTGTTGTAATTCCTTTTTAATTATATATTTTTAACACAAGAATTTTTCACTTTTGTTTTTTTTAGGCTACCTATTTAAATTACTTGCTAATTTGACTTTACTATTGGACGGCTTTTTATTGAATGATTGTTCTTACATTCCTATAATTAAAATTAAGGAAAATATTGAAAAATGTCTTATGCCTTAACTCCACCCTCCAATTGATCGAGCCAGAGTGAAGGAAAGTGTATGATAAATCATTGTATTCCTCACTCTTATATAATTAGTAGTTTGGGGATATATTTGTCAAGTATCCTCTCCTCACATAAGAAAAAATAAATTTTTTAATTAGTATTAAAAATACAGATAAGGAGAAACATCAATCTTGAAATAATGATGGAATTTCCGACACTACGCGAAAGAATTAACGCATTTTTTTTGAGTATGATGGATACATTTCCTTTGAGGATCTCCACTTCATATTAAACTTTATGAATATAATGGATGAATTTGAACATAAGGAGTGCATAGACTCGATGCATGGGGAGCATTTTATCGATTGTCCATGGTCTATTGATAGTTGCATAGAGGGACCAGATACTTGCAGCTGCTTCATCTATAGACATAGAAGTCAAGCTGTAATTAATCTAATTGAAATGTATCATAAACATCTAAGTGTTTAATAAACAAATTAATATTAAAACATATGTAAATACAAATTGTCTTTTACTTTGACCCTAAACAAATTTTAAATAGTTTTAAGCAATATGGTGTCAAACAAAGTTTTGATTCCTATTTTATTATTCATTACAACCCTCCTTAGTGATGGCATAAAACTACTCAAAGAATTTTATTTATGTAAACACATTTTAGTTGCGAACGCTATGTTGGCAAGCAGAGTTTTGCTTCCTATACAAATTCAACACAAATTTTACATTGTAGATTAAAGAGTTCTAAACATATGACCGCCCCTTGTTTCACGCTTCTAGCCAAAAAATATCCTCCACACCTAAAATAATAAAACCATCTTATTAAAACAATATTTAGAGAATAACATTTTTTCACACACAGAAATTTAAAATTTTTCCTTTATATTTTCACACCCATCATTAATATTTGTTTCTTACTGCAAAACAGCCATCGATATTTTTTCTTTACATCAATAAGGACCATCTTAATTTCTAAATTATTTAAACAATTTTTAAAAATAAAAATTTATCACATTCCAAAAAACAACAATCACAAATAAGAATAACCCTAATTTATTTTATTTTCAATTTTTATTTTAATTTTTATTTTTAATT
>JAEKOY010000989.1:0-15346 GCA_021234595.1 Delia radicum | reverse complement strand
AAAAAAAGTTTTTCAAGTTTTGGTGTCGTTCCGTCAAAGAAATTAAAAAAAACTATAAAATAATATAAAAAAAAAAAATACCATCTTTATATAAAATAAAAAAACAAGCACAAAACAAAATAGAAATATATATATGCATTATTAAATTAACATAAATAAAAATAACAATATTTATAAAAACAACGTTAAATAAACAGCTAAATTTACAACAATAACAACTAAAACCCTACCATAAAACAAAATAATAAAAAAAAAATATTACTTCAAAACAATCATAAACATCATCACAATACATAAAAATACACCTACTCCTCGTTATACGGCTCTGTTTTTATAATGACCAAGCGAGGGGCTTTATGTCTCCTTAATAAGTGTCATTGCTATTTTCCTTGCCATTTATATTGTCTACGGCGTATAAGGGGCGGGGGAGTCAAAATTGTGTTTGGTAGTTACTGACAAAGGTATAACACTGGCCATTAAATAACCAATTACAGCAACAATTCGACTACTGTGCCCCATATACACTCGTAAAGAATATTGATTTTTTTTTTTTTTCTTATTTTGTTATGACAGGCAGATTTCGTATAGACTTCTGCAACATACGCGGACTGAGAGCGAATTACTTTTCTGTATATGCTCACATTCGTTTTCATAGGCCGGATTGTTTCGCCTTATGTGAAACTCAGGTTTGTGAGGATGCTGATCCACAGGATTTTCACATACCTGGGTATAACCTTCTATCCTTTTTCTCTACATAGGGGCCTTGCAATGTACATCCGCGATGATGTTGTGTACCAGTATCAGCAACAGTGGCACTGTAATGATAAGGAATTTAGCTCTCTTTGGGTTAAATTCCAGATCAGGTCACACATATTGCACTTCGGATTTCTATATGGAAGTCCAAACATGGAATTGGCTAAATCCCTTGATGGCTTCGATGCCCTTTCCGATTCAATTTCGAAAATCTTGGAGAGTTGTCCGAATAGTGAAATCGTAGTTGCTGGTGATTTTAATATCCACAAATCATCCTGGATTCGCCATTCGCGGCTTTTTGCCGCTCATAATGATCTTGCGCAACTTGTGAATGAGCCAACACACAATGTATGTGTTGAAGGGCAATCGCGGAACACTCTCGACCTCTTCCTTACTTCTCACCCTGAAAAGTACGCAGTGTGAAATACTTGTAACCTCTCGGCAATTCGGATCACATTACTATATCTGCATCTTTTCATATTCTACTCGTCGTAGCGTTTCCAACTTAGCGCCAAAACGCTCTATTTTCCTCTATGAAAAAGCTTGTTGGGCCGAGCACAACAATTTCTTTCAGCATTTTAACTGGAAAATCTGTTTTCTCGACGACAACGTCGATGCCGCTGCAGAAATGGTAGTCAATATTATTATGCTAGGAATGACGTACAAAATGCAGTCAGCTCCAGAGGGCAGCGTTCAGTAATTGGCGTTCGAATAAGAAACGCCGTTACTGATCTGCACCGCAAAAAGGCGAGAGAACCGAGTGTGCCAAGATACTTAGACGCGAAAAGGTTTTATACGAACAGCGTCTACGTGCCAAAGTTCTTTCTGCTCCTCGGGGGCAGTAAGACCTTTTGGTCGTTTGTTAAAAGAGTAAGGGAATATGCTAGTTCTTCTATTCCAACTCTTTTAAAGGACGATCAATCATTCACTGACCTGGTTGATAAGGCCAACCTTTTTGTTGAACTTTTTGCAAGAAAATTCTTTCTTGCCGGAAAGCGATCAACCACTGCCCGTTCTCGAAAGGGTATCCTATACTATGCCTTTGATTTTCTTTCGGGCCCGGGCAGTCAAAGGGTTCTTGCGGATCTCAACGTAAATAAGTCACTGGGGCCGGATGGCATATCAGCACTGGTGCTGAAACAGTGCCTCTTTAACGTTGGCACATCCATTGCCAAAACTTTTCAGCTCTTCGTACCGTGCGGGAATCTTCCCCTCATGCTGGAAGGTGGCCAATGTCCAGCCTATCCCTAAAAAGGGTGCGGCTAACAACCCTGAAAATTACCTCCCAATCGCAATTTGCTCTGCGCTCTCCAAAAGTGATGGAGACCATGGTTAACCACCATCTTGTGAAATATTTAGAGGCCAATTCACTTTTAAATGATCGACAGTATGGCTTCCGTAGTGGTCGATCTAGATCTAGGTGAGAGTAAAGTGGTTGCTCTAGATTTCTAAGGCGTTCGATCGTGTGTGGCACGGGGCACTCGTGACTAAGCTATGCTTTTGGTGTCGGTAATGTCTTCTCTCGATTTATAACGAGTTTTCTCAGAGACCGCACTATAGGTGTTGTTTTAGATGGGGTCTCATCAAACGAGTTTCAGCTAAATTCAGGGGTACCGCAAGGTTCTGTTCTTTCTCCTACCCTTTTACTTATTTTTATTAATGACCTTCTTGGTCAGACCTTCAATCCTATCTACTCTTTGCAGATGACAGCAACATTGTCATTCATTTTTCATTCGATCACAGGCCAAGCTCTTTGGAGATAGAGGGCATGCGGCAGCAAGAACATGAATGACACACTCAATCAAGACCTTTCTACAATCTCCGAGTGGGGTCGCGCGAATAAGGTCGATTTTAATGCACGCAAGACCCAATGTTGTATGTTAACCCCACAGACAGGCTGTGGAATTAACATTGTCATCTGTAACTACGGATGGTATAGGTATTGAGGAATCGGATACTCTTGATGTTCTGGGCATGAGAATATAGTGTGATGTCTGTTGGAATAAGCACGTATTTCAAGTGTCGAAAGAGGCATTCAAGTGTTTTGGTTTTCTAAAACGGTGCAGGACTTTTTTTCACTCCATCCGATCTCTTTACTATTTATACCAGCTATATCCGGCCAAAAAATGGAATACAACTCTCATATATGGGCAGGGGCCCACTGTCTATTCTGAAGCTGCTGAACCGTGTTCAGGGGGAGGGCGGTGAAGCTTATCAATGACAGTAGTGTATCCAACTCTATTGATTCATTGGAGCATCGTCGGAATGTGGGTTGTGTGACACTTTTTCTATCGATATTACCATGGGAGATGCTCATCTGAGATAAGTGAACTTATTCGACGAGCCCGAGTTTTATTCGTAATACTCGCTTATCTAGTAGAGCACATCCGTTTGTAGTTGATTGTCCTGTTTTTTTTTTATGTGGAACAAACTTCCCGCAGAAGTCTTCCCTGTTTACTTACAATTTAGAAAAATTATTAAAATCAAATATCCACAAACACTACTCCCTCTTTCCTCCGTCCCATACCCTATTTTCCTGATCAATACAATGGTTTGTTTAATTTAACCAACTGATACGTTTATTTCTTAATTAAGTAAATTTTCAAAGTACTAAATCATAGTATTAAAAATCATTAACCCTTGTTTACCGAAGTCCGAAAAAGTACCGGCAAAAAAATCGAAATTGGATTTTGCACATGAGGCGATTTTGATGATGAGCAATTCTTTGTAAGTATTAGGATTCAAACAGAGAAAAAAGTGGATAATATTCTAACAATGTCTATTTTTGACTCATATATACAAAATTTTGATGTTTTTTGAAATTATTTTTAATGGTAACATTAGCAGTTGGACTGGCAACCCTGCCAAATAAAAAGCTTTAAGATTTAAAGCTGTTGGCTAAACTTGTAAGAAATACGAAAATAACTCATGTGTTCGTGTAATCATATAACATTACCGATTTTTTGATCGAACCTTGAGTTTCTTGTGTGTCGTGATTAGAATGAGGCTAAAGATGACATATTCGCTTACGTCTAATGTGCGGTACGCTATCTTACGCTGATCCACACAAGATTTTTTTCTTTTTCTCTTACATTTATTAAAAATTAGTGTTTTCTATTTGTAATAGTAACATTTTATTTATGATCTCAAACCTGACAATTCAAAATGAAATGATTTTTTTTTTTTTTAATTTAAAATATTCACCTATAACCATCAATTTTATTTATGTATGTAGCATTTTTGACCTACGGATAACATGTGTTAACGATGCACCAAATATTTAATGTTTTGTAACTGAGTAATTGTGATAAAATAAATAATTTACAATGGTAAATTATTTTCTTAATATATTAATATGTTTTTTTTTTCATCAAAAATACTGACATTCCTCCAAATCCGACGAAATTAAATCGGTGCCCACGCTAAGTGGATTGAGGGATAATTTCAGTATTATTTAACTTTTAATGCACATGATGTGTTTAAAGAAAAGCTTCCAAAAATATTTAATATTTTTGATCTTATTTTTTCATAATTACAGCTTTGAAAATAATGCAATATTTTAGAGATTTTTTTTGACCTAGTATGGTTAAGGGTTAACAATGCAAAAATTTGGAGATTTTTTTTTCATGAATCTTAATCTAACCCATTGTTGTACCCTCTAAAATTCGAAAATTTGTTTTTTTAAGAAGCAGCCTAATAAGCATCCACAATTAGTGTAGAAACAGAAATTAAAGCTTGTCGTTTATTTCCATACAAATTGACAATTAAAAAGCGTCGAGCGATGCAGTTGTGAAATATAATCTACATATTCATTTTCTGTACTGTAACTATAACTTAAATTATTTGCATATAATTTTACTTTTAGTATATATGTACATATATCCCTATTATTGCTTGTCTCCTTTCTTATTTGTACTATCAAATGCTTATATTAACTCCTTTATTTAGTTTTACTTTAAACATTGTTAATTATTCAATGAAAACTAAAATTATTCAAGTTCGAGGCCATACTCTATATTTCTTTATTAGAATATTGTCCTAACAAATATTCTATAGAGTTTTTTTGTTTTCAAATTATTATTTGACCCTTTCAGGAATGTGTTGATAGATCTATTTCGGGAATTTTCTAGGTTTCCATCATCAGAACACGTTTTGAAAGATGGTAACAATCCCATGCCAAACATCAAACATTCATATAAACTAGTTACTCTTTACATGAGAACTAATATATATTATATGAGCTCGAAGTAAAAGATTATTTCCATTAATCAATAATAAATTGAAAACTTTTTTGTTTTCAAATTTATTATTTGACCCTTTCAGGAATGTGTTGATAGATCTATTTCGGGAATTTTCTAGGTTTCCATCATCAGAACACGTTTTGAAAGAGGTAACAATCCCATGCCAAACATCAAACATTCATATAAACTAGTTTACTCTTTACATGAGAACTAATATATATTATATGAGCTCGAAGTAAAAGATTATTTCCATTAATCAAAAATAAATTGAAAACTTGTTTGTTATGTGCAAGGCCACCTCTGGTGGATATTCAATACACGTTTTTTGTCTTTTTGTCTCCTTTTTATTTTTTGTTTCGTTTATAAACAAAACAGGGGGAGTAAACTAGACTGTACTTTATCTTTTATACAAGTTTGAATAATTTTATTAATAATAAAAATTATGTTTTTTTTCGACCTTTAATTTGGGCAATGAAAATGAAAATTAGTCAAGTTCGAGGCCATACTCTATATTTCTTTATTAGGATATTGTCCTAACAAATAATCTATAGTTTTTTTTGTTTCAAATTATTATTTGACCCTTTCAGGAATGTGTTGATAAATCTATTGTTAATTATTATGTATTTTATTTTCATTAGTAATTATCAAGCATTATTATATACATTTATTATTATTATTATATTTTACTTTGACAAATATTCTTTAACTATCATTAGCGGTATTCATTTTTGGTAGTAAACAACCCTTGTAGATCTAGTTAATGGTGTGCGTTTGATAAATTTATCAGAATTTACCAGAACCAACAACAAAATGTATTGCACTAAAATTTACCACGCTGTGGCGAAATACTACACAAAAAACTGTGGTAAACATGAGTAATAAAAATGTATTTTGTGTTAACTACACTCATAAAAAAAAGTTTGTAAAGTCAGCAAAAAATTTTGCTGAGTCAGCAAAATTTAGTCAGGAGGGTGCTTGCAAAAAAGTTGCTAATGTCAGCAAAAATGTTTTGCTGAAAATCAGCGAGCTGATTTTTACCAATAAAATTGTAATCTCAGCAAAAGTTTTGCTAACACTTAGTATGAATGAAAATGAAATTTGGTTGGTGAATTTTACAAAACTTTTGCTGAGATCTTAGTAAAAATAAAAAAACACAAAAAACTAGTAGAAAATCTGAATATTAGTTGAAATTTAGTTAACTGTAAATGAAAATCGACATGGTAAAATTTACAACACTTTTTGCTACTTATTAGTTGAACTAAAGTAGGAAAAACAATTTACTAATCTACAATATTATTACAAAGTATTTGTAAAATGCAAATCAAAATTTAGGTAATAAAATTTAAAACATTGTTTGTTGCAGGCACGTAGCTAGGGGGTGGGCTTGGGGCTAGAGCCCCCCCCCCCCCGAAATGATTTCACAAATTTAAAAACTTAATACAATTCGTTAGAAAGTAACAATGTTATTGATAAATTTAATATGAAAATATTTAATTTTGACTTGGATCAAATAGGAAATAGTTTTATATGATTCAAATCTTAAAATTTCGTTAGAAAACATCGCCTGTAAATGGGCGGCTATCATTGTTAGAGTTGATTTTCGACAAAAAGCAATAAATAAAATCATTTCATAAGAGATTTCAACGTCTTTGACTTAAAATATAATCAAAAAAACTGTTTGAGACAATGCAACTAAAAATTAAATGTCTACACAGAAAAAACTAAAATTGAGTTTTAATTAAATATTTGTTGATTCAGCAAAAGTTTAACTGAATTCGGTCGTGTTGATGCAATTGTAGTAACAACTAAAATAATTTGTATCTATTTAATTAATATTATTTTCAATTACATATAGTTTTATTCACATCTATTAAAAAAATATTATTATTATCTATTAGAAAAATTACAAAATTTAAAAAAAAATCACCAAAATTGTAAAAAAAATCGCCAAAATTTATAAAACAATCCTCAAAATTGCATGAAATTTAAAAACTTCCAAAATAAACACCAAAATTCGAAAAAAATTTAAAAAAAATCACCAAAATTAAAGAAGGCGAATTTTCAACTTTAAACGATTTTTTTTAATTTTGGCGACTTTTTAAAATTTTTGCATTTGTTTCAATGTTGTTATTATACGTTATAAAAACTGATATTTTTTTATACCAAATTCATTTTCAATTAAACAGTTAATTGAAAGTAAGTTTGAAATCGAACAAAAGTTTAATTGAAATTTTTTTGACAATGATTTTTTCTGTGTATTTTGACAAAATTTTTAAAATGGAGATACCACTAAGACTCAAATTAAGTTTTAATTGTGCCGTATACGTCGTTACTTTAATTAAAGTGCATTCTTTTTATTTAAATTTGGTTTGCTACGCACGCATCTGTTACATAGTTTTCAGTATTTTTTTTTACGATATATATTACGATATCTCATATATTTTTTTAGTTTTTTGAAACAAATTTAAGCCTCAAACTTTGATCGATATGCATAATGTGTTAACGTGGTCCAATGGGACTCAAATTTTTCTCAATTTTTTTTTAGACTAAATGTAAACTTTTATTAAATAAATAATCAAGCTTGAGGTCTGTTTTAATAATAAATTTTTATATATTTATTAATTTCTTTTCAATATTTCGCCTTCAAACATTGGACGGCATCATCAGGAAAAATCCTTTACAAAAAATATACAATAAACAAAAATATAAGTCACTTTGTTAGTCACTGTAACACAAAAATGGTATAAACAACTTAAATATAAAAACAGCAAAAAATACACTTACAAAGAGTTACAATATTCAAAACAAATAAACGACCGAACGATTATACATTTTCTATTGCACTAAATTTGTATAAGCTTAGCTTTGTTTACAATGTGGTCTGTAGCTTTGTGCGCAATTTTCTACGTCACTCTTGTAGTTCATCCTTTTTTGTTGTGGAGTATTGATAATATGAAGCATTTCCAATGTAAATCTACGGTTATAACTCTCTTCTCTTTGTAAAATTCTAACGTTCTCAAAATCAGGTATGTGCCCACTTTGTGCGCAGTGGGCCGCAAGAGCTGTTTTTTGGGGCATTAATTTGTTTCTGCATTTTATGTCAGATTTGTGGCCTGAAATTCGTGTTTTTAATTTGTTTTTAGTTGTTCCCACATATGCTTGATCACATGTGTGGTTTTCGTCCCCTGTGCAATAAATTTTATAAATTAAATTAGATTTTTCCATATTGTCTATTTTACTTTTTGTTTTTGAGAAAATTTGTCTTAAGGTATTATTAGATGACGGTGCTATTTTAAACTTTTGTTTATTATATATATTTGATTTTTTCAATTCTTTCAGATATCTTCGGTAAGTAGATCATGGATTTATATATTTTGGGCGTTTCCTCTCTTTTGTCATGTATTGGTTTCTTCCTTCTATTTATTAGGCTTCTTATAATTTTATCGGGAAAAGAATTATTTTTCAAAATTTGCTTTATCTTTATAATATTTTCCTTATGGAAATGTCGGTCACTTATATTTAAAACTCTATTAATAAAATTGTTGGCTGTATTCATTATTATTCTCTTTGGTTGGTATGAATAGTAATTCATAATTCTACCAGACGATGTTGGTTTTTGATACCAGTCTATTTTTATCATATTACCTCGCCTTATCACCATAGTGTCCAGGTATGGAAGTCTGCCATTTGTCTCCTGTTCTATCGTAAATTTTATGTTTCGGTGAAAACTATTCAGCTGATTCAGTGTTTCCTCAATTGCAGATACTTTTACTATACCAACAAAGGTCGTCTACGTATTTGGTAAGAATTCTTGGTTTTATAGACAGATTCTTAACACATTGTCGGAGAAGTTCTTCCATAATGATATCGGCTACTACCGGGGAAGCTGGCGATCCCATTGGTAGCCCCCGACACTGCGTGTAAATTTTGTCTTTGTATTTGAAATATCTATTATCTTTTATGCAAAATTTAGTATTTTCATAAATAAATCCTTAGATATTGTTGTATGTTTTTCGATCTCCTCCCATCTATCCTTGATCACGTCAATTGCGTATTCAACCGGAATACTTGGAAATAAATTGACTACGTCAAATGATATTAAAACTTCGTCATCTCCTATTGCACTATTATTAATCTTATCTCTAAATTGCAAAGCATCACTTACGTTGAATTCTGAATTCACAGTTAGTTTTTTTAAAATGTTAGTTAAAAACTTACACAAACCAACAGATGGTGAATTCACTGATGAACATAATAGGTCTTAGAGGTAGTCCATCCTTGTGGACTTTTGGCAAACCGTAAATTCTCGGAGCAATAGCCGCGTCAGTTTTGAGCTTTTCTTCTCTATCACAGAAATAATATTGGCACGTATGGAGTTCTTCGACTAGATCGTTGTTTCTTTTTTGTAGTGATGACGTGGGATCTCTTGTTAACCTTTTGTAAGTCATCATATCACCAAAAATGTTGTTCATCTTAATGTCGTAATCATTCTTTTCCATGGCTACAGTGACATTACCCTTGTCGGCATTTAGGATCAAAATGTTAGTATTTTTCTTCAAAAAAGACCTAGCTAGCTCCACTGTGCTCAGCACAAAACGTTCCCTGCCATTTAGTGTTAGCTTGTTGACATGACTTTCTAACATAGCTGTAAATTTAGATCTTGCCATTTCCTGCTCTTCTCTGCATTCTAAAGTTTGAATGCAATCTTCTCCGTCGGCAATGTATTTAAATAATGGGAACTGCTCTTTTTTTGTAGGTATTGCATGCTTTTGGCCTAGAGAGAGAAGCCATTGTACATCTTCAGGAATGTTAATATCTGTCTTATTAACAAACCATTTGTCATTTTGTACTATATTGAGTTCCGTTTTCTGTTTTGTTCTTAATGTTTCGAATTTCTTAATATGTCGGTTTTTAATTTTTGAATTTCGTTTATCAGAAAGGAATTTCTCGCTGTACCACAATTGTTCTTGTTCTTCTGGAGATAAGTATCTATTTATTTCGTTTTTAGTTCATCTATACTTTTCACGTTGCATTTCTCAATTTCATGTTTTTGTCTAATCAATAAATTCAATATTTTGAGATGAAAATTTTGTATTATTGAATCTAGAGTACTGTAGATTCTTGTAGAAAGTGACTCTTTAGCTTCAAAAATGCTATATATATTCTTTGTTGTGTTGTTTATAAAATTTGGTATTATACCTGTATTTCGGCATTTAATCAAAAAAGTAATTGTTGATTTTGTGTTAAAGTTGTCGTAACTTCACAGATTGTGTCCATTTATATATTTTTTGATGTTGGGGTGTTTGTTTTTGATGTTAGTATAAACCATTTTGTTTATTTAACGGCGTGCTTTCCGTAATGTAAATTGTGTAGATTTTATTCGACCTTTTGTTTTAAATTTTATTAAATAAATAATCAAGCTTGAGGTCTGTTTTAATAATAAATTTTATATATTTATTAATTTCTTTCAATATTTCGCCTTCAAACATTGGACGGCATCATCAGGAAAAATCCTTTACAAAAAATATACAATAAACAAAAATATAAGTCACTTTTGTTAGTCACTGTAACACAAAAATGGTATAAACAACTTAAATATAAAAACAGCAAAAAATACACTTACAAAGAGTTACAATATTCAAAACAAATAAACGACCGAACGATTATACATTTTCTATTGCACTAAATTTGTATAAGCTTAGCTTTGTTTACAATGTGTCTGTAGCTTTGTGCGCAATTTTCTACGTCACTCTTGTAGTTCATCCTTTTTTGTTGTGGAGTATTGATAATATGAAGCATTTCCAATGTAAATCTACGGTTATAACTCTCTTCTCTTTGTAAAATTCTAACGTTCTCAAAATCAGGTATGTGCCCACTTTGTGCGCAGTGGGGCCGCAAGAGCTGTTTTTTGGGGCATTAATTTGTTTCTTCTTCTCTGCATTTATGTCAGATTTGTGGCCTGAAATTCGTGTTTTTAATTTGTTTTTAGTTGTTCCCCACATATGCTTGATCACATGTGTGGTTTTCGTCCCCTGTGCAATAATTTTATAAATTAAATTAGATTTTTCCATATTAGTCTATTTTACTTTTGTTTTGAGAAAATTTGTCTTAAGGTATTATTAGATGACGGTGCTATTTTAAACTTTGTTTATTATATATATTTGATTTTTCAATTCTTTCAGATATCTTCGGTAAGTAGATCATGGATTTATATATTTTGGGCGTTTCCTCTCTTTTGTCATGTATTGGTTTTCTTCCTTCTATTTATTAGGCTTCTTATAATTTTATCGGGAAAAGAATTATTTTTCAAAATTTGCTTTATCTTTATAATATTTTCCTTATGGAAATGTCGGTCACTTATATTTAAAACTCTATTAATAAAATTGTTGGCTGTATTCATTATTATTCTCTTTGGTTGGTATGAATAGTAATTCATAATTCTACCAGACGATGTTGGTTTTTGATACCCAGTCCTATTTTTATCATATTACCCTCGCCTTATCACCATAGTGTCCAGGTATGGAAGTCTGCCATTTGTCTCCTGTTCTATCGTAAATTTTATGTTTCGGTGAAAACTATTCAGCTGATTCAGTGTTTCCTCAATTGCAGATACTTTTACTATACCAAAAAGGTCGTCTACGTATTTGGTAAGAATTCTTGGTTTTATAGACAGATTCTTAACACATTGTCGGAGAAGTTCTTCCATAATGATATCGGCTACTACCGGGAAGCTGGCGATCCCATTGGTAGCCCCCGACACTGCGTGTAAATTTTGTCTTTGTATTTGAAATATCTATTATCTTTTATGCAAAATTTTAGTATTTTCATAAATAAATCCTTAGATATTGTTGTATGTTTTTCGATCTCCTCCCATCTATCCTTGATCACGTCAATTGCGTATTCAACCGGAATACTTGGAAATAAATTGACTACGTCAAATGATATTAAAAACTTCGTCATCTCCTATTGCACTATTATTAATCTTATCACTAAATTGCAAAGCATCACTTACGTTGAATTCTGAATTCACAGTTAGTTTTTTTAAAATGTTAGTTAAAAACTTACACAAACCAACAGATGGTGAATTCACTGATGAACATATAGGTCTTAGAGGTAGTCCATCCTTGTGGACTTTTGCAAACCGTAAATTCTCGGAGCAATAGCCGCGTCAGTTTTGAGCTTTTTCTTCTCTATCACAGAAATAATATTGCACGTATGGAGTTCTTCGACTAGATCGTTGTTTCTTTTTTGTAGTGATGACGTGGGATCTCTTGTTAACCTTTTGTAAGTCATCATATCACCAAAATGTTGTTCATCTTAATGTCGTAATCATTCTTTTCCATGGCTACAGTGACATTACCCTTGTCGGCATTTAGGATCAAAATGTTAGTATTTTTCTTCAAAAAAGACCTAGCTAGCTCCACTGTGCTCAGCACAAAACGTTCCCTGCCATTTAGTGTTGCTTGTTGACATGACTTTCTAACATAGCTGTAAATTTAGATCTTGCCATTTCCTGCTCTTCTCTGCATTCTAAAGTTTGAATGCAATCTTCTCCGTCGGCAATGTATTTAAATAATGGGAACTGCTCTTTTTTTGTAGGTATGCATGCTTTTGGCCTAGAGAGAGAAGCCATTGTACATCTTCAGGAATGTTAATATCTGTCTTATTAACAAACCATTTGTCATTTTGTACTATATTGAGTTCCGTTTTCTGTTTTGTTCTTAATGTTTCGAATTTCTTAATATGTCGGTTTTTAATTTTTGAATTTCGTTTATCAGAAAGGAATTTCTCGCTGTACCACAATTGTTCTTGTTCTTCTGGAGATAAGTATCTATTATTTTCGTTTTTAGTTCATCTATACTTTTCACGTTGCATTTCTCAATTTCATGTTTTTGGTCTAATCAATAAATTCAATATTTTGAGATGAAAATTTTGTATTATTGAATCTAGAGTACTGTAGATTCTTGTAGAAAGTGACTCTTTAGCTTCAAAATGCTATATATATTTCTTTGTTGTGTTGTTTATAAAATTTGGTATTATACCTGTATTTTCGGCATTTAATCAAAAAGTAATTGTTGATTTTGTGTTAAGTTGTCGTAACCTTCACAGATTTGTGTCCATTTATATAGCATTTTTGAAGCTAAAGAGTCACTTTCTACAAGAATCTACAGTACTCTAGATTCATAATACAAAATTTTCATCTCAAAATATTGAATTTATTGATTAGACAAAAAACATGAAATTGAGAAATGCAACGTGAAAGTATAGATGAACTAAAAACGAAAATAAATAGATACTTATCTCCAAAGAACAAGAACAATTGTGGTACAGCGAGAAATTCCTTTCTGATAAACGAAATTCAAAAATTAAAAACCGACATATTAAGAAATTCGAAACATTAAGAACAAAACAGAAAACGGAACTCAATATAGTACAAAATGACAAATGGTTTGTTAATAAGACAGATATTAACATTCCTGAAGATGTACAATGGCTTCTCTCTCTAGGCCAAAAGCATGCAATACCTACAAAAAAAGAGCAGTTCCCATTATTTAAATACATTGCCGACGGAGAAGATTGCATTCAAACTTTAGAATGCAGAGAAGAGCAGGAAATGGCAAGATCTAAATTTACAGCTATGTTAGAAAGTCATGTCAACAAGCTAACACTAAATGGCAGGGAACGTTTTGTGCTGAGCACAGTGGAGCTAGCTAGGTCTTTTTTGAAGAAAAAATACTAACATTTTGATCCTAAATGCCGACAAGGGTAATGTCACTGTAGCCATGGAAAAGAATGATTACGACATTAAGATGAACAACATTTTTGGTGATATGATGACTTACAAAAGGTTAACAAGAGATCCCACGTCATCACTACAAAAAAGAAACAACGATCTAGTCGAAGAACTCCATACGTGCAATATTATTTCTGTGATAGAGAAGAAAAAGCTCAAAACTGACGCGGCTATTGCTCCGAGAATTTACGGTTTGCCCAAAGTCCACAAGGATGGACTACCTCTAAGACCTATATGTTCATCAGTGAATTCACCATCTGTTGGTTTGTGTAAGTTTTTAACTAACATTTAAAAAAACTAACTGTGAATTCAGAATTCAACGTAAGTGATGCTTTGCAATTTAGAGATAAGATTAATAATAGTGCAATAGGAGATGACGAAGTTTTAATATCATTTGACGTAGTCAATTATTTCCAAGTATTCCGGTTGAATACGAATTGACGTGATCAAGATAGATGGGAGGGATCGAAAAACATACAACAATATCTAAGGATTTATTATGAAAATACTAAATTTTGCATAAAAGATAATAGATATTTCAAATACAAAGACAAAATTTACACGCAGTGTGGGGGCTACCAATGGGATCGCCAGCTTCCCCGGTAGTAGCCGATATCATTATGGAAGAACTTTCTCCGACAATGTGTTAAGAATCTGTCTATAAAACCAAGAATTCTTACCAAATACGTAGAAGACGACCTTTTTGGTATAGTAAAAGTATCTGCAATTGAGGAAACACTGAATCAGCTGAATAGTTTTCACCGAAACATAAAATTTACGATAGAACAGGAGACAAATGGCAGACTTCCATACCTGGACACTATGGTGATAAGGCGAGGTAATATGATAAAAATAGACTGGTATCAAAAACCAACATCGTCTGGTAGAATTATGAATTACTATTCATACCAACCAAAGAGAATAATAATGAATACAGCCAACAATTTTATTAATAGAGTTTTAAATATAAGTGACCGACATTTCCAAAGGAACAACAAAAATAATTATAAAGATAAAGCAATTTAAAAATAATTTCTTTTCCCGATAAAATTATAAGAAGCCTAATAAATAGAAGGAAGAAACCAATACATGACAAAAGAGAGGAAACGCCAAATATATAAATCCATGATCTACTTACCGAAGATATCTGAAAGAATTGAAAAATCAAATATATATAATAAAACAAAGTTTAAAATAGCACCGTCATCTAATAATACCTTAAGACAAATTTTCTCAAAAACAAAAAGTAAATAGACAATATGGAAAAATCTAATTTAATTTATAAAATTTATTGCACAGGGGACGAAAACCACACATGTGATCAAGCATATGTGGGAACAACTAAAAACAAATTAAAAACACGAAATTTCAGGCCACAAATCTGACATAAAATGCAGAAACAAATTAATGCCCCAAAAAACAGCTCTTGCGGGCCACATGCGCACAAGTGGGCAATACCTGATTTTGAGAACGTTAGAATTTTACAAAGAGAAGAGAGTTATAACCGTAGATTTACATTGGAAATGCTTATATTATCAATACTCCACAACAAAAAAGG
>JAEKOY010000988.1:0-15347 GCA_021234595.1 Delia radicum | reverse complement strand
TATTCCGTTAATTCAATATAATGTTCATTCAACATTTTACTAATTTAATAAAGAAATTTTAGTAGCATTCATTTATCTCAAATAAAAACAAAACAATTAATTGTTGCGTGTTTTGTTTTTATTTGTGTGAATGATTGTTTTTTAGTATTATAGACTAATTTTAAGGAATTTTCCTTTGCATTTTTCAAATATTTTAGGTAATGACAAATTTGGTTAATCATTTAACAAAATGAATGAAAACAAATCTTTTATCATTCGCCTACTTACTAACGAATTAAGACAATTTTTAATCATTCAAAATAGAATTCATTCATATCATTTAAATCTACTGAAATTAAGCTAAGAATTAATTCCAAAAGAATGCTTTTTGGGAATGAAATTGTGTAAAATTTCATTATTTTTTGAAAATTTAATTAAAGAATTAAGTCTTTTCAACCTTTGCTTTTTTTTGCTATCGTTGACATACCGAGTGAGGTGAGACAATCTGACAATTATAAGACACAAATTATAATACAATTTAAATGGAAAATCACTGATTACGCGCCCATCCTAAAAGGCAGAAACTAGGCTAGACTGATTTAAAAATTAATAATGTTTATAATTTTTAGAGAAAAACGTTTATTCTTCTTCTTAACCTCAACTTTTCTAATTAGTTTTTTGTTTTATGTTTTTAATACGTTTTTATTAACTTTTAAGGTTTATCGGTATTCCTGTGTTCTCTGTCGTTTGCGAATTTTCGGTGTGAAATTTAGACTTTTTTAACATTACTGATGGATAGCCACTGGTAGCACCAACCTGTATCCAACGCTCCCTCCTAAAAACCTGTACTGGTTTTGAGAGAGTTTCGACAAAATTGTGTTAACAGTGGCGTTTTTAATTAACTAATTTTCATGCGTATAACAATTTTAAAGTTAATTTGTGTTGCTTAATGTATTCTCTTCATACGTTTGTGTAATTAACACATTTTGTTAATTATTCTAAAAAATATTCATTAAAAAATTATCTAAAAACTGTTCCTCTTAAAACCAGTTGGCATATAAAATTTAACAGATGGTTGAGGGCATTGGTTCTTTAGAAGTATTTAAAAAAAACAGAAGCGGATAAGAAATATAAGGTAAATTAAAAATCATTTATTTTATTCTCTCAAAAGCTTTTTAAAGCACAGTGTTGCTAGGTTTGACGATTTTAGTATCCAAAATCAAATGACGATATTTTGACAACAGTTAAGTATGTCAGCAAAACATTTATTTTATAAAATGATTTACAAAATTTGTTTTCAAAAATGTAAATACTAGAAATTAATTAACCTGAATTCAAAAGGGATTTATTTATTTTATGAATTTATTTGGGGTTGCATAATTTAATTTTTATTTACATTTTTATTTTTTAAAATTTAAATGAGTAAGATTTATTTATTTATTTTTCAATTAAAAAAAAGCATAGATTTTTTGCCAAATTCAAAAATAAATCCGGTGCCTTAAAACATGCCTAATAATATAAATAAAATTGTCAAAGTCGAGCCTCGGATATTCATAATATTTGAACAGAAATAGTTTATATTTAGCAATATCGAAACCGAACACGAAATGAAAAACATGAACTAATCAAAAATTGCAGAATCAATTGTATTAAATATTTTTTACATTATTTTAATGAAGTAATTAACAGTTTGAGCGGTAAAGTGTTTAAGTTGTAAATATCATGATTTTTGAAGTTTAAACCATAGAAAAGTGACAAAATCTTAATAAAGTAAACAATATCTCGTTAGCACTTAAAATATGAATTATTTTATTCTTTTCCTTTTTTTTTTATTCAAACTTTATACCACTTAAATTACTTTTTTTTTTGACGATTTTTTACAATTTGCTGACGATTTTGTATGGAAAAATGCGCAAAAGCTTTCTTCATAAATATTATTCTCTCAGTGCTGTTCAACCCATTTGCTGAAAAATCGCTAAATTTCGTAGACAAAATTAAGACGAAACGCAACTTTGGCAAATGGGCCAATTGTTAAAAAGCATAAAAACCACTTGTATTTCAATTAAAAAAAGAAAAACTTAATTAAAAATCTATTTTAATTACTTTATAAATATTACGCAATTTTTGTTAAAGTGGCCCCCCAATCATTAATTTCTTTATTACTGTTTTAAATATTTAATTTCCTATTCACATTATCCGGAATAAAAAATCGTAATTTGATTGAAAATCTCAGTACCGTTCTTATTTAAGTTTAAAAAATAAAAATTGCGATATAATTTTGTATTCATTTATTATTCCTGCAATACCCAACACGCCTTCAAGGCCAAGGACGTATTGCCAGTATACTTTATAGTGTTTACAAATAACAAAGTTTTTTTAAAAAAGAATATTTATTTGCACACTTCACTTTCTGTATATGTTACAGCAGGCCAAACACTGTTAAAAAAAAATTACATGTTTAGTCCATATCAGTGAAAGCATAATTTTAATGTAATTTCAAAGGTTTAACTACAAGTTCTCTTGGCAGTAAGATAATAATCTGTTTCTAAACATATCGTACGATAAAGTGAAAGTTCGTAATCTAAGAGGCAAAAATTCCATACCCTAGCAGCATTCTTATAAGATCGTTCAAAGATAGAATGCGATATATAAGTGGTTCAATAATCTGTGGGTTCTCATGGATCTAGAGAATATAAACTTCAAACGTAAATAATTTTTAAATGTATTTTTTTTGAATTATTAACTCCTGCCAAGTTTGCAAGAGATACGTTTTCATTATAAAAGAAATTGCATATTTTATTTCATGTTTATCAGTTCTTTATTTTACATTTTATTTTTTTTACAACATATTTTTTGGAAGAGATTATATATTTATAAAAACTGTACGATTAAAAGTAGCTGGAATTTATCTTAAATAGAAGAATTTTTTTTCTATATTAAAGCCACTAAACTCTCAAACTCCCATTAAAAGTCATGTAAATTAAACATTTTCTTAGTATTTTTTTCTTGTTTAATTACTTTTATAATATAAAAAATATAATTAATTAAAACTTGGCATAACTTAATTAAGAAACGGAAAGCAAGAAATGAAAAATACGTATAATCGTTATTTTTTTAAAAAGGAAAAGTAGGATTAACCAGTGCTCCCACTATTTATTAAAGATGCAAACAAAAAAGCATTTCTTTAATCTGATGAAGGATTTGTTTTTCGTTGGAATTAAATTAGTATTAAATGAAAAATTTAATGGTGGGCGGAGAGAGAAGTTTGAATTTACAATTCATCCTTCTTGTGCTCTTCTTCTTCTTTTCTTCACCTTTTCTTCTTCTTGAGCCAAAAAAGATAAATACAAAGGTTTTAGTTTTTGAAATAATATTAGTGTTATCAAAACTTACAGGTTTGATATCACCACCAGCATCCAAGAATTTAACGAAATCGTCCAAAGTTCTGTCCAAATTATATTCGACAACTTTGTTGTCTCCCTTGCGGTACAATTTGATGGTAGGGAATGAAGAG
Organism: Delia radicum; assembly: GCA_021234595.1. Lineage (NCBI taxonomy): Eukaryota > Metazoa > Arthropoda > Insecta > Diptera > Anthomyiidae > Delia > Delia radicum. The sequence continues at coordinate 11,854 of JAEKOY010000988.1, read as the reverse complement.
ATCTTTGTGTGTTCCAATTCGTTAGCGGTAGAATCGATTTTGGCGATAAGAATAGAATCATTATCCTTGTATTTCTCGGCCAATTGATCGTAGATTGGAGCCAATTGTTTGCAATGACCACACAGGGAGCATAGAATCAACCAAAACATCCTTGGACTTATCCATGACAACATCATCAAAGTTAGTGGCGACTAAAACTTTCACGGGGTTCTTATCCCAATCTTCGGGTATTCTTGAGTCAACAAGTGTTGTTTAAGTTTACCATCCATGAATTTTTGCAAGAAATTTTTAATGGTGTCAGCGGACAAGTCATTGGATTCGGGCTTGTATTTGGCCATATCTTCTTCCAATTTGATCAACGAATGGTAGGTACTTCTTCTTCTTCCTTGGTCATGCCGAAGAATTCAAAGATGCGGGCATGATTCTTCTTCATCAGAAGAGATGGTAACGAAAAGGATTTCATCACGGTATTGTTTGGCAATATCCTTTAAAGGTTCAACGTATTTTTCGATATGACCGGCTTCTTTTGGAGACAAAGAACAACAAGTGGGATTTGATGGAGCACCAAAGATTTTTGAGGCAGATTCATGATTGAATTCAACAATCAAAGGCAAAGATTCAACTTGAGCGAATTTCTTGAGGTATCCACATTGAGTTCACCATCGAAAACGGATTTCTTATCATCGAAGGGCTTGAACATAACAACAGCACCATCCTTAACTTCATATTTCGCAATAACATCAGCATTGCTGGTGATACCGACAGCGAAAGAGTCCCATAGCATTAGCTGCAGAAATGAAAAGTCACATTAGCTTTCCTCGGATTCTTGATCTTTGAAATAGAAGAACCAATAATGGCGATCTGTTTTGTTTTTTAAGAAAACGAAATGTTAATTTAAAATCTTAATGAGGTTAAGAAAATAGAAAATAATCTTACTTCATTATCTTTCAAGAAAGCTTCAGCTTCTTCAACTGTAGTCAAATCCTTGGCGGGAGGACCAGATCTTCTTGTTTAACCCAGCTAACAATATCGGCAGCTTGACGACCACCAGTATAATCGACGGGAGCACCGTTGCGGAAAAATTTCAATGTAGATAAACCACGTACTTGATATTCTTTCGGCAAAGGACCTTCAACAGTAGCATCACTTTAGCCAACTTAATGTTTGGATTCTTTTTCAGCCAATGTTTGGGCAGCTTTAGCATATTCGGGAGCCAAAGATTTGCAGTGACGCCCCAGGAGCATCTAAAATAATAAACTCGTAAATAATTTGCTAGAAAAACTTTGTTGTGTTAGCTTTCTAGCCACATATAGTAATAAAGGGCTTGGATATCTCAACCAATTAAATAAATGAAATAAAAATAATACCTAGCAGCAAAATCGGATATTTTTTAGAGGTTCTATGAGTCAAAAAGGACTCATACAACACATGTTTAATATTTTATTTTGTCAAACATTATTTTGTTTTGATGAAAATTTGACGAAAAGATCATAAAAGGCATAAAAGCATGAGAAAGTATAATTTATTTATTTATTTATTTATTTATTTATTAATCCATATTGTAATACAAAGCCATTAAAGCCAAAAAACGTATTACATAGCAAAACAATCCTGAGTATAATACTAATCTAATCTATACAAATAACTTATGTAAATATAAATCATGCATAAATAACTGCACCCATCAATTTAACTTATTGGCTCCCCAGCCGTAACAAATTATAAAAAGTACTATTAAAAAGAGATTCAGTTAAGTATTATAATCCGGTAATTTTCACAACTCATATCAAGCAATAAGAATCATAGAAGCAAGTCCCAAGATAATTTAACAGCTACTGTACAGAAAACATAAAAATCTATCGCAATAAACTTGAGAAGTGCTTCATAAGCTTAAGGCGAAAAACATTATTGGATTGCGAAAAGATACGCCAATTCATGCGGTAAACGATTCCAGCAGCGAGCCACCCTTACAATAAAAGACCTCTCAAACACAGAACACCTGATTCTAGGTATTATAATTTGCTTATTCCTAGTAGACCGCGAAAAAGTAAATTCCTTTACATAACAGGACAGGTATGCCACTTGTAATAATGCGATGAAATAGGAGAATATTACGGTACTTAACGAATTTATCAAAGTGGCATCCTAAGAATTTCTTCACAAATTCAGAATATGTTCACGTCTACGGATATTAAACACATACCGAACCACAGCATTAACAACTCGCTCCAATATCTTTAAGTTCGAGGCAATGGTCCCTGATACCAGCTCAAGTCCATATAAGATCTGCGGCATAAGAAGTGCATGAGCTAGTCTACATTTAACCTGAAATGGCAGAAAAATATTCGTGGAATATATTCTACGTAAAGTACAAGAAACCCTACGATGTACAGATTCAAAATGAGACTCATAACTAAGCCTGTTATCAATGATAATACCCAAACATCTATGTTGGCTTACAAAATCGATCTTAGAGTTCCGAAATAAAATCTCAAAACCATTCACAAAGTTCTCTGACGATCCAAACAATATAGCCTTAGATTTAGAAGGGTTAACAACCAGCGAATTACTAGAAGACCACAGGTAGATCCCATTAAGGCAGTAGTTAATATTAGCCTCTAATACATCGGCAAAATCTCGACCAGTACTAAACAAAAGCAAAATATCATCTGCAAATAAAAACGGCTTACACATACTAGAACTTAGAACTGCAGGTAAATCATTAATGTAAAGTATAAATAAGAGGGGGCCCAAAACCGACCCCCTGAGGAACTCCAGATGTAAGTGAAAGAATACTAGAAAGCCTACCATCTAAATCTACAAACTGTGATCTATCACATAAATAAGACAATATGAGTTTACAAGCCGACTTAGAAAAAGTTGAAGAATTCTTTAAGTTTTATAATCATAGTAGAGTAACATATAGAATTAAAAGCTTTGGTTAAATCAAGAGAAACTAGCACACTTAACTTATTGTCGTTCTCCATACAACTTCTAATAGCATCAGTTAGATTTAGCAAAAGCGATGTAGTATTAAATCCTCGGCGAAAAGCATACTTGAGAATCAAAAATTTCATTCCTGGTAGAGATAAGCATTTGATCCTTAATAATATGTTCCACCACCTTGGACCAGCGCAGGTAGAATAGAGATTGGTCTCAAATCATCAGGACCACGAACAGTACCAGATTTCGGAATAGGAACAACTCGTGCAATCTTCCACGCCGAAGGAAAACACGGAAGTGGTCCAAAATAGCATTAACTAAATGCAAAATAAGACCAGAAATATGAGGATAAATAAGTTTCAAAAACTGAATGGAAACATTATCAACACCAATTGACTTGGACTTTACCCTTATTTAAGGCTTCAAAAACTTCATATTCAGTAACACAATGAAAAGAAAATGCACCATCCATATCGTCAAAAAAGATCAAAATCTACCTCAAGTCCCTAGCAGGGCCTATACCACGAACAAAGTACTCATTCATTACATTAACATCACCATCACAAACGATATCACTAGAATTAACGCATCCAGCTCTCTTAATACCTTCCACATTCCAGAAGTATCCAACCCCCCAAACAGTTTAGCGTAATGCTTTCTCTTTTCCCTTCTAATGGTAGATTTCACTCTGTTTCGAAATTTACAAAAAAACACTCCATTTATGACTTGTAGGATCAGTTTGATACGCAGAAAAAGCCAGATCTCGAAGAGATCTTGCCAGCACAATAGTTCTAGCCTTCATCCAAACATCATCACTGGATGAAACGAAAAAAACCGCCTAACAGGCACAAAAGTAATAAAGATTCTCAATAAGAGAATCAAATAAAAAGCATTTATTATTAACATCAACCGCCTCAAAAAATTTGTGAAAAATCAAAATTCATCAAAAAAGCTAATAAGCCATTCCAATCAATGTTATTGAAGTCAAGGTACTCAACAGATGAATCAACACGTTCTAAATTCATTTTAAAAGATGAAAAAATAAGAGCATGATGGGAAAATAGATGGGAACACTGCACCTGACCAGAAATATTAACCAAAGAGCTATCACTCACTAACATAAAATCAATCAATGAGGTAGATTGATGTTGCACATCAAAGTGAGAAGGCCTAGAATTGTGGCAAATGGACAAGTTAGATCTAGTACAAAAAGAATGTACTAAATTAGACTTTGCTGCATTGAAGAGGTTGCAATTAAAATCGCCAACAACTATTACATTTGAATATTAAGGGAAAAGCTCATAATGAAGGTCCTCAAACTTACCAAAATCAGCAGGCGGGTGGCAAGTACACTACACCAAATAAAACTTTACAACTCCCAAAATACAGTTCTAAAAAAAAGTTGACTCACATTTATCAAATATCGAAACTTAGACACAATTTTAAAATTTAGTTTAACTAGAAATGTAAATTCCAACACCACCACCCCCTTGCACCCACGACGATCATTACGGCAGAACTTGTAACCCAGGATATCTCAACATAAAGACTCGAAACATTCTTAGTTAACCAGGTCTCAGAATACCAATGCACATCAAAAAACAGAACCACCAATCACACACTCTTATTTCATCAAATTTATAAGTTCTAAATGCAGGTTTCAAACTGTTACAGTTAATATGAGCAAACATTAACTGTCCCATATATGGTCGCAATTCATGCCTTAAGATATGAGTTGGCACTTAACTACCGGACCAAGATTTTCATTAAAGAATCAAAGTTAAAAATACGGCTACAGTGGGGAACCAAAAGTTAACAAAAATGATTGAGCAAAAATATCAGTCAATATATACATTTTAATACTAATCCGGATAAATATTAGACAGCCAATTAAAAGCAGCATAAGAAGTTGTAGAGCAAAAAACAATAATTAATTATATTAGTTTACAAAGCTCAATATGAGCAAAAAAAAAAAAAAAAATATAAGAACCAAGATTAAACGCCAAAACTCAAGTCAAACCTTGAACACAAGGGAATATAAAATTTCACGATAACGTTATATTCCAGCTTCAAAATACATACAAAAAAACAAATTCACTCTAACACAGCACCACCACCAACTCGAAGGGCTGCACACCCAGCTGCATCACGAACTTCCAACTCGTTCCCATTTGGCAAAGTAAGCTTAGCGTTGAGTTTTATCAGCATTAAAGATTTTATACTTTGTAATTATCTTATCAACAAGCAGGTCTCTACAAGCAGCATTCAGCCTAGTGGGCTGACGGAGAGAAATGATCATTTAGAAAAACTCTACTTTCAATCCGTTTCTTTACAGCATTACCCACAGCAGATACAACTTGTTCACCAACAGCAACCGACACCATCATCATCATCGTCACCAATGACATCACACTTTCTTAAGTTCGGGTTTTAAAGTATTCGCTCATAATTTTATCCCGAAGGAATACATTATTAAAATTTCACCAATATAAGTCTCTTCCATTAATATAGCACACATGATTAATTTCATAACCAGCAATAGTATGCTATAAAAGCACCCAAGGCCACAACAACTGGCAACTAACCTTCAACCCCTTGGCAAACCTCGGATGACAATGTCGGCCCGATTCAACCTTCGTTGCAGAACATGGTTCTCTATTTCCAAAGAAGATATTTAGAGGTGTGGACAACTCAACATTGTTGATGCGCGTGTTACACGACAACACGTCAGCCTTAATTTCCTTGACACTAGAAGTCATTTGCTCCTTAATCTCACCACAGCATCAGTGAATGCAGCTTTGATCGAAATTAGATCATCATTACCTTTCGATATAAAGGAAATCAATTTACGGTTTCAAGTCCCGAACCTCATCGGCAAGGGACTTATTACGCCCAGTGCCCTCCAAGCACACTGCACACACAAATGAAAGCGCTTTATTTGCCCTAAGGGCCACAATTTCATCATCTGAAATCAGGGCACAAGCTGAATGTATCCATAAAGCACACATTTTGCATTGAAATCACTGCCCTGCTTCCCTATAGTTTTCATCACAAATTCCGCATTTGTGAATTCTAGGCGCCATAGTAAGCAATAAAACCAAGGAAAAACAGCAACAACAGCAAACAGCACCACGTGAAGAAATTTGTAAAAAACAAAAAAACTTGGTTCCAGGTTAAAACAAATTCACAATTTACACGAAACAATATTTTTTTGAAAAAATAGCAAAAAAAACACTAATTAATTAATTTACAGGTTTTAAAATCAGAAATATTTAATTAAGAAAAAAATAAATAATCAGCCGTCACAAAAAAACACACTACTCAGGCATAGCGTTGCCAGATGAATGGCAAATAAAATACTTGAGCAAGACGGAAATTCGTCTTTGTGCGTCTTTCTGAATCCGAAACTTAATACAAAAAAGTTTCAGAAATTTAAATAAAAACTAAATCTTGTGAATCATCTCAAAAAAAATGGCTACAAAAAAGTTTAACCCCCTTGATTCAGAAAGACGACACAAAGTCCAAATTCCGTCTTGTACGTGTATTTTAATTTTAAGCCAATAAATTTTTTTTAATTTGTGTTTTTAATTAAACTGATTAAAATTTTTGAAATAAAAATAAGGCTCTTTTGAATAAACAACTTTCAAACAAAATTTGAATTTTTAATCCGAGTTTTTACTATCTATATACAAAGTGTCCGCCGGGAAGGTATACTACTTTGTTTTGCCGCCATTTTGGTAAACATTAGTCTTGACAGTTTCATATTTGGCAGTCGTGAAGTAGACACGTGGCAAATTTATTATGGAAAAATATTCGATAAACCAACGTGTTTTAATCGTTAAAACATTTTATCAAAATCAATCATCGATTACTGTGATGATGAGAAAGTTACGTGTTATTTCAAGAAATGGTGGATGTTGATTGGCCTCCACGGTCGCCTGATTTGACTGCTCCATTCTTTTCGTGGGTATTTGAAAAGGTAAGGTTTATATGCAAACAAACCAAAAACGCTTGAGCTACTCAAACAAAATATCGTGATGAAATTAATGAAATACCCGCGTGAAATGTGTGAGAATGTAATGAAAAATGTGCTCAAAAGGGCTTCGCATTTGTGAGGCTAAACAGAGGCGGACATTTATCTGATATGTATTCCATACATAATTGCCGACATTAAATAAACATTTATCAATATAAGATCCATTCTCATTTCATTTAATCATTAAATTATAAACAACAAAAGTAGTATACCTTCCTGGCGGGCACCACTGTATATTATATTTAAGAAATAATAAGAAAATTTTTTTGTTTACAAACTTGATAATAGCTAAAAAAAAGTGTTTTCGCTTAAACGAAACCAAGTTTAGTTACACTAAGCCGAAAACTTGGCCTTAGTATTATCAGTTTCTTTGTTGGCTGGGCAGTTACTTTATTAATAACAATTTAAAAATCACAAAAATCATTTACTTGCATGTAAAACATCATTAAATTTTTCAGTTTGCAAAAAAAAAAAAACAACATAAAGGCCGAGGGTTTAGGATAAATATTATCATTAAACTACTCAGCAAAAAATGTTTCTCTTCTAATTTGGCATTTTCATCGATGAATTTAACATTGGCTTGTCATAGGAAGGAATCGTTCCAAATATTGATTCTTGGAAGTTTCTGCATAAACAACTTCTTTGGAAGTTATTTAGGCATAAAATATTCCTAGGAAGTTGTTTTGCAGTATTATAAGAATGATTCCTTCCTATACAAGGCCAATGTTAAATTCATCGATGAAATGCTCAACTAGAATTATTCTTTGGCAGAACAGTTTTTGCTGGATAAGTTTAACACAGATTGTAACTGTTGTTGGAATGTGGTTTAGTTTTTTTTTTTAATTCAAAAGACAAAAATAGTTAAACAAGAAAAAGTTGTTCTGACAAATGATTGCTTTGAATCATGGAAATGACTCTATCAGAATTAACTTTCGGTTTAACTAAACCTAGTTTAACTGTTTAACCCCCATTAACTAGAAAAACAATTCGTTAGACACAATAATATAACTGAATCTTTATAATTACATTTGTTTTGTCTACCAGCTCAAGTTTAATTATAGACTTTTTTATTTTTAATATAAAACGGATGTAACAAAACTTGTGTCATTTGAAATTATACAATTTACACTAAATAAACACATCTACATAATTATTATAAAATTTAAATAGGCTATAAAGAGAAATTATGTATTTATTACCAAACAAAATTTAGATATTTTCATTTTGCTAAGAGCCACGTATGCATAACAAGAAACAGGCAGTGAGTAAATAGTAGTAGGTGTTGTTGGACTATACTACATCTTCTTATTGTAATTTCTTAATAATCGCGCTTTAGAATGACGTCTTAATATCACAATTGGCATAAAAAACAAGTTAACGCCAGAGAGAGATAAGAAGAGTACGAATGAATTAAAAATAAAGAAGACAACTCATGAATAATAACAAAAACATACGTGGCCTTAAGGAACATTAAAACGGAAAGTATTTCAAATAATATTGTTTTCGACAATAATATCTTTTAAATTGGAATGATACAGCGTATGTAACACAAAAATTATCGTACATACTTACATTTGAAAAAGATTTTTATACCATTCAGGGGGAGGCCAGCACAAAAGATTAGGCAGAGCAAACAAGTCATATTTTATAATTTGTATAGAACTAAAATAATTTCAACAACTAATAAAATATTAAATTCGTGATAAACTGTTTTCAATAGGTACTACTTTCCAGTTTAGCCCTTTCGCTGCAGATTTATTTTTTTGAAACAATCTTTGTACAAACCTATGCCCAAGAAATATTTCGTTTATTGTAGCTTAATTCTTCAATACAATTATCTAAAATGGTTTATATCAATATTCTCTGTATTAAATGAACGATACTAAAATTTCTTCATTCAATTAGTAAAATGCTGAACGAACATTATGTATAATCGAACTCATTCAAGCTTTTGCATGAAGCTAATGAATAAATTCTTAGGCAGTTGATTAATGGAATGATATGTATAATGAAAAATTTTATAATTGAAGGGCTTAGTGGCAAAAACATGATAAGCCACAACGTTTCAAAAAATGATTTTATGTGTTCATTGCATTACCTAAAGTGGTATCATATCCACTTAAATGATTAAGCTGATATTCCATACTTTAGTCTAGCAATATGTTACTTTTACAATTCGACTATATTTCAATATTTTTTTTACGCAAGAAACATGATAGGCCACACCAATAAGATACACATTCCTTGAAAAATTTCTAAATAAATTTTCTGTAAAAACATTAATTTTATTAAATGTTTTTTACTGTCTTCTAGTCTGGGAGACATGAGGAACATGTAAAAGAAGCCCACATCTTTGCACTTCCACAAGTAATATTTAATCAGGAAAATTCTGTCAAATGAGCTATCTATTCTTTAAAATAAAAAATATTCTAAATAAAATTTCTGCAACAACTTGATAAGCCACATTAATTTAACAAAATGGGTTTTACTGTCTATTAGTCTCCCAGCGATGGACATGAAATAGAAGACACATCTTGGTACTTAGAAGCAAGTATATATATCATGAAAATCCTTCAAAAAAGCTACCTAGTCCTTTAAAATTAAATAATTCCAAAGAAAATTTGGTGCAAAAACTTGATAAGCCACATTGGACGGTAATAAAATGGTTTTTACACTCTTCTAGACTTCCAACCGACGGATATGTAATAGAAGACACATACTGTCACTTATTACAAGCATTTATAGCTCGAACATCTTGCTTACCAGCTGCCTAGAAGTCATTGAAAAACCATTTCTTCTTTAAAATCAATGTGGCATATCATGTTTTTGCAGAAATTTTATTTAAGATTTTCTTATTTTAGGAAAAAGTCGCTGTTTTTCTTCACTTTTATATTCTAGATACTTGTAATAAGTGCCAAGAGGTGTCTTCTATTACATGTCCATCGCTTTAAGACTATAAGCAGTGAAACCCATTTTTTTCAAATCCACGTGGCTTATAAGTTATTACAGAAATTCTCTTTAAGAATTTTTATTTTGAGGAAATAGTTGCTATTTTGCAGGATTTTCGAGCAACAGATACTTGTAATAAGTGCTAAAATATCTTGGCATTTATTACAAGTTTCTACAGCACTAAATGCCTGATATAATAAATAAAATAATAATAATAATAAATGCCTGAAATTAAAAAAAAAAATACAGATATCATTTCTTCAAAATTAAAAAATTCTAAATAAAATTTCTGCAAAAACTTGATAAGCCACATTGACTTAATAAAATGGTTTTTACTGTCTTATAGTCTTCCGAAGAAGGTCATGTAATAGAAGACACAGTTTGGCACTTTTTACAAGTATCAAGAAAGACCATCTAATTAGCTACCATTTTTCAGACTATGAATCTTTGTGCAATAACTTGATAAGCTACACTTTTTTTTTGTAAAAAGCAGTTTCCGATGGATTTATATCATCCATGAACGGGTATGTGATGGGAGCCTTCCTTAAGCACCTATTATGTATGCTTACAGTCTGGTTAGTTAAAGCCTTATTTTCTACATTTTTTTTAAACTTTGAAGGCGATTATTTCATTATTTTAATTTTGTGGCTTATCAAGTTTTTGCACTAAGCCCTTCAATTCTAAATTAAATTTTTTTGTGAATTAAGCTTAAAATTAATTCATTTTTATTTTGAAGCTCTGCTTACAAGGAGACCATATTTCGATCTTAATGAAATGTGGATATGTGTTAGAAAAATAATAAAAACGTATTTTTTTTTATACCGATCGGTAAAATTTTGAAAAACTGTGTCATACATTTTAAAAATCTGTTGCCAACAAATTCTAATAATAATTTTCTTCAGAAGGAATTATGGCAACCCAAGGCTGATCAATTTTTGATTTGAAACTTTTTATTGTTAATAACGAATTTGTGTATTCATATGGATAAAATAGCGAAAGGTTTAAAAATAACACTTGTATTTGTATTTCAATATAAATTATATTCTTTTCTTATTGAAAATAAATAAATGTTTTAAATTTAATTGTTTCAAAATAATTTTTAACCACGGAAATTAAAAATATTTAACTTGGTTTGTTTTTTTTTTTAAGATGAATGACTTTTTTTGTTTGTTTTGAATGAAGGTAATATTTAAACAAGTGTTTTAAAAATTGATTGTGTATAAATAAAAGAATTGTATACGTTTATATTCGAAAAAAACATGTTCATTTAACATTGTTTATCAATACAAAAATGGTTCAATGAACAATTAACACGTGTAAAAAATACATAAATTTATATTAATAGCCCTTAAAACTAATTTGTTAAACATGTTTGATTTCCCAGCCAGAAATTGCCATGGTCTGAAAAATCAGCACTGGCAGAACACTATATGCCAATGATCCAACAAAAAACTTGTTACAATTATGATGCAATGACCAATGTTATACATATATCCAACCAAAAAATGCTAGAAATTTTAATTATTTTGTAGAAATTGTTTAATGTCCCTATTTCTGTTCACGCTCGAATAAGGGTTTTTATTATTTTTAAATGTTTTTTTTTTTTGAATACTACAACAAAGTTTAAATAATCTTAAAATAATATTGCTAGTTTCCCCCATGTTTAATTTGTACTTTAAAATTTTTTGCATGCAAGTGTCCCTATTTCAATTCACACCACTGTACATTATTGCAAAATAAAAAATAATCAAAATAACGTGGTTATATGATAAAACGTGCTAAATTTTGCAAATCTTTAAACAAATGGAAAGTATTGATGAATTTTATTTAATTTGTATGTTTTCAATAACATTAAATTGTATGTGCAAAGATAAATAAATGGAAATCAATTATATTGACCATCTATGATCGGCTTAAAAATAACAC
>JAEKOY010000987.1:0-15372 GCA_021234595.1 Delia radicum | reverse complement strand
CCCTAAATTCTTAACTCTTTGCACCATTTCGATTTTTTATTATTTATTAAATATCATTTTCAAAAAGTGGTGTAATGGATTTTTTATGAATTACTAAACATTTTGATTTTTGTGGATTAAGACAAAGGCTATTCGTAACTGTCCAGCAATGTATTTTATTTAGATCATAATTAAGTTTTTCGACATTTTCACTAACAGAGTTTGCAGGACTACTTAAGTACAAACTGAACATCATCCGCATACATATGTATTTTACAATAAGTAAGTTGCTGTGGTAAATCATTGGCATAAACTGAAAAAAGAAGAGGTCCTAGGATCGAACCCTGTGGTACACCTTTTGTGAGTGTTATAGGATTTGAAGTAGTGTTATTAACGTGTACAGATTGACTTCTATCAGTAAGATAAGACGATATTAAATTAGTTGATGAAGATGAAAAGTTGAAACATTTTTTAATTTCATGCATAACGTTTGATGGTTTACAGTGTCAAATGCCTTGAAATGGTCGAGAAGTACCAGGAAAGTAATTTTAACCATTATCGAGTTCGCGTCTTATATCTCGGACACGTCAACCAGTGCAGTTACACAGCTGTGGTTGGGACGAAACCCCGATTGTTTTTCGGACATTAAAAGATTTTCGTGTATGTAGGAACTCATTTGCAAATGCAAAATCTTCTCCAAAATTTTTGAAAGAAAACTTAGTATTGCTATTGGGCGATATTCCGTGTTCGACTTTGGTAGTGGTATAACCTTCGAGTGCTTCCATTTTGTAGGAAAAGAACTAGAAGTTATAATAGTATTAAAAATGTGTGTAATATATGGCAATATTAATGGTAAAAGAATTTTAATAAAATTAGGATGTATATTGTCGAAACCAACTGCATTGGATTTAACCAATGAAAAGCAAGATAAAACTTCAACCTGGCTAACACAAGAAAACTCGAAAGAGTTTTCTAGAGAAATCGAGTTATTATCAATAGGAGTAATGTTTGGTATTACATTATTCGTTGAAACCGATGGTATATTGGTGAAGATATTATTGAGTTCATCAGCGTCAATGGGACAGCTATTAGTTTTACCAGATTTTCCGATACCAATGTCTCGAATAGTTCTCCATGTGTTCCTTGAGTCAATAGCAGAACCAAATCGTTTTGCATAATAGTTGGATTTAGCCAATCTTATCTGACTATTAACATCCTTTCTGGCACAGCGAAATTCACCTTTAACTCCTGCTGTTCTAAAGCGTTTCCATCTAGAGTAAGCTAGATCTCTTCATTGTATAGATTGTTTATGTTTCTAAAATTCCGGTAACTATAAAACTGATCCTCTTGTTGTAACGGAAAATCATACACTAAAAACATCAAGTCATGTATGATTATTAATTAATAAAATAAAAAAAATAAAAATATAAATCAAATTAAATAACTTCATAAAGTTTATAAAGTTTTGAATATTTTGTAAATAAATACGAACCTCGCGTATAACAAGTAAATTTTTTTGGTCTCTCGGAGTTCATCTTAATTAGGTTTTACTGTATTTGCTTTTATAAAATGAAATAAATTTTGGTTTCCCGACAAAAAAAGTTCGGATATAATTTTATATGATTGTATATAGTATCACATATAACAAAACATCACATTACAGCTCGCCTGATCAGAAAAATGGTACTCATAAGCTGATCTCATGGTACCATCATGTGATCTTATCTCATATAGTTTGATCCGAAAAATGTGCCTATAAAATATGATTAAAATATATATAATTTAATACAGTATTCCTAATGAGTCTTTTAATTATAAATTAAAACAAAAATTAAAGTGTTTTAAAAATCAATAACTTTTATTTTAATACAATTAAGTACTACTTGTAATTGATTTATAAAACATATAAGCATTAATTTCAAATAATAATGTCAAATCATAAAATGTATGCTTTTTATGAACCTGAAGTTGGAACATATAATAGCCGTATTCATGTAATATCGTATATATTGTAAACAACGTATATTTATATCATTAATGCTATAAATGTTTTGCCAACCCTGGCAAGTTTATTAAATGATTTGTTTTGTATTTTTATTTGAATGTTTGAAATATTAAAAATAAAAGGAAAATAAATAAATTGTTTTGACTATTTATAACAAAATATTCTATTTTATAAACATAGGAATATTTTTCGAAAAAAATAAAGTGGAATACGCTATGTGTACTTATAAGAAGCGTTTTATGAATGCCCCCAATAAATATAAAACAAAAACAACATTTACCGAGGAAGAAAATCAAATTCAATGTTCGCAAAATTTTCCAGAAAAGACTTAAGGCAGAATTAGTTTGTACGTTCTGTTCTGTTACGAATCAGCTGTTTTGTTTCTGTTCAATTGAAAGTCTGTATGTGTGGTTAGTTTTCACTTTTCCGTTCTGTTCTGTTGCGGACAAATCTATTGAAAATAGAATTCAACGTTAAGTGACAGCCTAAAGTGCGTATGTATTGGTTTGTTGTGAAATCTTTTTCTCAATATTTGAATCAGGGATGATAAAGTTGGTACTATAGTACATTTTTTGGTACTATTCGAACCTCAGATGTACCATAATACTCCTATGACTCTTTAGTACGATTTACAAATTTTTCTATGTATGAATTTCTTGGTCCCTTTAAAATTCAATAATTATTAATTCGATTTGCAGTCCCATATGAACAATGAATTAATTCGCAACCAAACGCTGTGAATTCAATCACATGATTTCACTGAGTGCGACTGATTACAGATGATTATATTAGAGTTTTATTAATCGATTAAACCAATTATTGAATTCAATCACTAAGGGTTTTAATTATTATTAACTAATTTTGATTTTCAAAAAAGTAAATAATAAAAATCTTATAAAAATGTGAAATTGAATTTGTTTGCTACCAATAACAAGGATTGAATTCGCAAAAAACTGTGAGAAATGTAATTCAATACAGCAAGATATGAAAAGCACATTCAAAAAATTTTAAAAATTTGCTGAATTTAAGAAAAATTTTCAAAATTTTAAAAATTTTTTAAATCAATATCGGCTAATTTTCTTAGTACGCACTGCTCGTTTTTACATAGCTTTATGTACATTTTTCCGAAAAGTTTGGTATTGAAAATGAGCAAAATCGGTCCAGCGGTCCAAAAGTAATGAGTGACAATGTTAAAGTACCTCTAAAATTTCCATACAAATTGGTGTATAATGGACTGTATATTATTAGAATTCATTGTAGTGTCTGGTGTATTAAATATAACGTCATAGTTTTCCACCAGACGCTAAGAGGTGAATAATATTTAAAATTCACCGCAAATTCTTTTTTCTCCACAAAAACTTTTTTGACCTCAAAATGTTTTCGCAACACAATTTATTTTTCTACATCCAAAAAAGTTTTTCACCTCAAAATTTTGTTTTCACATCTTAACATATTTTTTTTTAATATATTTTTGTTGTTTCATTTGTAATTGTTCATTTTGCAGGGTACAAAGATTTGTTTTTTAATTTATATTTAATTTTTTTTTTGTACTTGTGATGCCGAAAAAGTACTATTTTACATGCAGATTGGTACTATTTTAAAATCGCATTTATCATCCCTGACTTGAATGTTTTTGGTTTGAGTTTCTTTTACTTTTTAAAACAGCTGATTCCTCTCACAGAAAAAGTAATTACAAAATATTACCTACAGAACAGAACGACACAGAACGGCAACAGAAAGAAACAACTAGCAGCCATACCTAAACAAGAGCGGCAAGCGGAACGTTTTTTAACGCCTAGCGTTAACGCTGAAATGTCATCCCTAAACAAGAGCGGCAACGCTACGTCAAATCGATAAAAACAGGGTTATCAAAATAAAAAAATATAACAACCCTGATTATTTTAACAACACAGCACATTACAATATTGGTGTTTCTGATTTAAGTTTTGTGTTTTGTATAATAACAAATATATATAAATAATAATATAAATAATAATATAATATACATACATAAAGAACAAATATATTTTTTTCTGTCTTATTTTTTTGTTTATATCAGGGATGAGAAATGAGAATTTCGTTTCGGTACCAATAAAATTTTCAAATAGTACTTTTTCGACTCTCAGAGTACTAAATTATTTTTTATTTTATTTTTCTTAAAATTCATACAAAATCCATTAAAATAACATTAAATGTTATTGAACATAAATTTAAAGTATATTTTTTAAACTAATGTACAAGAACAAAGAACTCCAAATGAGATCCAAATTAAATTAATCAATACAGCTAAAAAAGAATTTTATATATTGGTTGATAATAACTTATTAGATTTTAAAATTGTAACAACAAGAATTTGTTGCATTTAAAAATCTTTTGTTTGTATTAGATTTGATACTGTTGGAACATGAAGTCTGTTTCTGCCTTTGGTTTTTATCAGATTTTGGTATGGAAAATTCTCTCAACATTTGCAGAAGAATGTGGTATGGATAAAATACCTGCAGCAATTCTTAAAATATCGGGAAATAAATATTTGTTTAACTCATTTTTAATTTTAGAAACTTTCGACCAGAAGCTACTTATATTTTCCTTTCTAGAAAGTTTTAGTTCTTGCCAATCTGCCAACGCTCTGTATTGGATATTAATGGCGTCAAAATTATTTTCTTTGTTTGGAAAATTTTTTATCCAAAATTTCACGATACTATTGGTTCTTCCGCAAACAACGTTTTCAGGTGAAAGCTTACTGAACCAAATTAAAATTTCATTATAAAAATTTACTCTGGTCTTCAAATCCTCACAAAATTTAATATAACATTTTTTGGAATTTTCTTTTATATGATTTACAGTGCCGGATTCAATCTGATTTGTATTTATATACAAATCCACTTCCGTACCACAAAAAACGTCGTTTAGCGGAATATGGTTATCGTGGATATTTAATTGTAACGGTGTGCAATTATCTAACACATCTTTATTTATGAAGTTGCGAGCAATATATTAATAAAATTTATATATTAATAAAAATTAAAAAAATAAAATGAATTAAGAACTTTAAATCGTCCAATAGTATCAAATGAGTCGCGGGAGTACTTTGGAACATCGAATAGTATCAAAAAAGTACTATAGTATCCACTTTGCCATCTATATATTTCTAAAACAAAAAAACATAAATAATCAACACTTAAAAAAATCTATTGATGTAATATTTGTTATAAATTAATGTAGGTAGTATGTGTTATTTCTTCTGTAATAAATATTTATAATTCTGAGCTAAATTTGCAATATCTATCTTAAAATGAATTCTATTTGTTAGTGGTGTATTAATTATCTGTAACATTTCTAATAAATAACGACGTTTGTAATTATGTTCCGTATTTAAAATTGAAACATTTTCAAAGTCTGGATAGTGATTATATCTTGAACAATGAGAAGATAATGCTGTTTTCTGTGAATTAATATTCCTATATTTTTGATCTGATCTATGTCCAGCTAATCTAGTTCTCAATTTATTTTTTGTTGTACCTATATATACTTTATCACAATTCTCTACATTATTTCCACTAATTGGTATTTTATACACTATATTTGCCATGTCTAATTTCTGTATCCTATCCTTTGTCCTATTATATAATTTATTAACTGTATTGAATGATTTAAAAGCTATTCTATATCTATTAGTATCGATAATATTCGATCTTTCTAAACATTCTGATAATCCCGGTACATAAACCATAGACTTGTAAATTATCTGTTCATTCAAGTTAACAGCACAAATAACTTGAATGAACTATATATTTACGTGTAAATATATAGTTTTTGATACATTTGGGAGTGAATTTCTGTTTGTTCTGATTAAAATTTGTTTAAGGTCAAAGAAATTTTGGAAATTTCGTATTAAAAATGTAAAAGTATATAAAAAAATGTTGTAGGACTGTCAAAAAAAGTTCATATTACTTTAAAGCAAGGTTGGAAACCATTCCGTTTAGTTATATGTATTGGATAGCGAAATTTTTGGAATATTTAGTTAGGGTATTTTAATGATAACGTTATTTTTATTTATATCGTTGTTTTCTTAAGGTTATTTTAAATTATTTCGTTAGGTTATTTAAAGGTTGTTTTTATTTTACGTTATTTCGTTAGGTTATTTTATGGTTAACGTTATTTTACATAGTTCTTTAGTATATGCATTTTACAGATGTATATCAGAAATATCTAGCACACCTAAATATTTTAATGTTAAATACTTTGTTCTGATTGGTGCCAATAAAAAAAAGTTCTTATATTTTTCTAATTTTTATTAAATATATTTAATACTCAATAATCGAAGAATACTTTCATCAAAACGTAAGCGAACATCACGCTGAAGGTTTTTGGGTCAATAGAACAACATTTAAGTTTTTTTTTTTTAGAAGAACAACTAATTCAGAGTTTGAAATTATCTTCTTTTATTTTTAAAAAACTAGCATACAACACTCTTTTGCCACTATAAAATATCCATTATAAAATGGCTAAGTTTGTCAATATTTAACCACGGCTACTTGGTCCACTATTTGAAAAAGATGAAAAAATTTTATCATATTTTATTGTCATCACATATGAAAATAAATGATGTAAGTTTGAAATTGGCACAACCCACTAGAACTGCTTACCCAGAATCAGTTGTCGAAATAGTATTTCATTACCTAACATCCGCATTTTACCTAATTTTTCAAGTTAATATTTAAAATTTCATCCGCATTTTAATTAATTTTTCAAGTTAATATTTATTTTTCAAGTTAATAATTGTCTGCGCAATCAGTCACACTTGTACGAGCAGATGGCGTTATTTTCTCAAAAATTTTGATTTTTTAACCACAAATCTAAACATGACTTCTATGTAAAAAAAATAATTTTGCATCCATATTATCAATTGGAATAGAATTTTGAGCTTTTATTCTGATCAGCAAGATTTTCAAATGTAAAAATGATTTTGCTACAATCAAAATATACTAATGTTTCCAGATTTTAATTTTTTAACAAATTATAAAAAAATACTTCAAATGAATGGAAAATATGAACTAAAAAATATGAAAATCGATGCCATTTTGTTCCAAACATTGATGATTGCATAAATACTGAGTAATATAATATTTTATTATTTTAATATATTAGAGTATAGAGAAAAAACATGGATTTGACTGAAATTCATAATATATTACTAAAATATTTTCAAAAGATAAAAAAAATTAAATTACATGTAACTCCATGCCCTTTTTACCTAATTACCCGATGAAAAATGTTTCGATGTGAATATATAAGCAAATATAGTCGTATCTATAAATTCATATCACATTATATCTTAGTTGATCCGAAAAAAAAGACATACATAAAATTATCTTATGTGATACAATGGGTTCTCATCTGATATAATTTGATCAGAAAAATAGGTCTATCTAATTTGATCAAGTTATATAATAAGATACAATTTGACATAATTTCATAAATCATTTAAAATTTTTCGGAAATCCGAACTAATATTTTGTTTCACATTTCAAATAATACTCCAAATTTAATTATAAATCAAAGGATTGTGATTTTAATAACTTAGCGTATTGATTTTTAATAACTTAGAGTATTTGACTTTAATAACTAAGAGTATCTTCAATTAATTTTTAATCTTTTCTACAGGTTTGTATTGAAAAATAATAACAATTTTTTAAATTTTTTTTTCCCAAAATAAACATCTTTTAACCACTATTAGACAAAATTGTACATTTTCGATATACCCTAATGTCCATTAAAACTTAAAAAAAATTTATGCCGTAACTTTTCTGAAAACAGCAAAAAGTAATATGTTTCTCAATATTTTTTTATGGACTTAAAAAAAAAAATGTTACATTTTGTGCAATTTTGCCAGACTAAAACCCGGATCTAATAACATTTAAATATATCAGTTTACATAAAATCATATACAATTATATCAGGTCAAATCCGGCTACAATAATATCTGATTTTTATATAATTATTATATATTTGTTTCAGTTTAGATATAAACTGATACAACTAGATGCAAAACTGATACGGGCCCATATTTCGGGCAAAATTTAATAAGGTTACATACAGCGTCACATAGAAATTGATATGATAACATAAAGCTCCATATACATTTTTTTTTAATCGGGTTATTTGTTTCTTTAATTTTTTTTTGGAATTTCCAAAGACTTGGCGATTATAATTGCTTTTTTACGATTTTCGGACTATAAATGATCTTTTACTCATAAATATTATTTAATCTATTAACTTTGTTTTAATTGCAGCTTTTCTAAGTTTCTACTTTAGCTTTTTTACAATATTTTTTTCCTTTTAAATATAATTATATATAAAAATTATATTTAAACAGAGAAATCTTTTGCTATTTGCCAACTGAAATTCGGTTATTACGACTCAAATTCGGTTATAAATAATTTCAGACGGTTGGCATATGATAACATTAGTTTTCTCAATAAAGTTCGGTTATTTCAGGTGATTGTCATTACAATACTCAAAATATTCAGAAATCGAATGTAAATATCGTTTGTACTAACTTATTTTATAAGTTGCTATCATTAATATTTTCTTTTCAATTCGGTGGCACTTTATTTCTCTGTGTGTTCTAATTTGAATCTATTGAACTGATTTATTGACATATAATTAAATAAATAGTACCGGATCTTTTCATATTTTGTTTTGCTATTGGAATTAGATTTCTTTTTTCATCGATGGTTTAAAATCTGCTCATATTTTTGCTGGACATGTTTAGATCCTAACAAAATTTGTATTCTTTAATGACCATACAATAGCGGAGAGTTTGACATAAATAAAAAATTATGTACGACCATCACTAGCCGCAGTTTCATAGTTTTGTATTTAAAACTATTTATCTGATCCACATATTCACTTTAGAAAATATTTCAAATTGACAGAATTCTTAGCACACATGCCAGATAAGAAAATAATTTTTAACTTGTCACTATGATATGATAACGGGTGGTAAGCAACACTGAGAAGTCTATATAAAAATACTTTATGACTAATGTTGTTGTATCAAAATAGTTTACTACTGTTAACTGCAGCTAATACTAACGCTTTACAACTAAACGTTAAACGAAATAACAAATCTTAAAGTCTGACCAGAATGTTAGACGAAAAAAAAAACTAAAGTATTTAGTTTGAAATAACATAAAATCAAAAAAAAAAATTAAAATGAAGAAAATTTAAATAAAAACGTGACTATAAAGTCAACAGGCATCATTGCCATCTTCACCATCAGCAACAGAGCAGCCCCATCATCATCTGTTGGAAACCAGTGGTGGGTATCGTAACGCTGTCGTCACTGGACACTTGTATAAGCTACCTGATATTATTTTAGACTATAAGATTGTTGTATTTATTTTCTCTATGCCAATAACATCTACACGCGGAGGAGTTTTTTTTACTATTTCTATTTTCGTTAATATGCAGTTGACATCCTGCTGAGCTCTTGAAGGTTTATATTTTTTATAAACATATTTTGAAAATTCCATTAACAGTATACGATAAATACCGTGCAATGTGGTAGTAGTGGTGGTGGTGATGGTGTACAGGTTTTTCTTAAGACGACAATCGGTCAATTCATATAAATATATTTTCATCTTATGTTAACAATCTGCACTTGTGCCACTTGCTGTTGCAAAATAGTTTAGTTCTTTTTCATAGTTGCAATGTATTTTTGGGTAATTCTTACAAGGAGAGCCTCCCGATGGGTTTCCCTGCGATTTTCATGAAATTCCTATATGTGCCAAAATCAGAAAACAAGGGGACTCGAAATTTTTTTAGAGGCCCATTTTAAAACTTTTGTGTATTACTCATATGCCATATATATGTATGTGCTGACTTTTGTCAGTTGGTGGATATATAATGAGACATTACTGATTAAATTTTAAAATATTTATTTTTTATTTTTATTTATTAATAATCATATAATTACAAATTATATCTAATTACCCTAACCGAGCCATAGCTACTATGGCTTTCGGCGCGTTGTAGCGAAAACAGACCAGTGCATCTGCTGGGAATCAAACCCACGACCTCCGTACTGATAAGCCGTCACGCTACCTACTAGCCTACCGGGGCGCACAACAGAAAAAACATATTTAGTAATTAAAGTCAGCCTGCAAAATATCAACCCTATTAATTCTTGATCTTATTTATATATTTTTGACTTACAAGGGGAGTCTCCTGATGGGTTCTCTCCGATTGTAATGAAATTTACTTCAATAGAACCACAGTTCAATGAAGATCGGTACCAAATGAATTTTAACGTATTTCAATTGTATTTTATTATTTTTTTCTATGAAATCAACGAATTTACGTCATTTATACACTCAAAATATTTTTTCGTAAAGACTTTTGAATATACACATTACATTAATTGAAAATTAGTTAAAAAAGGCTACTTACTTTCGTTTACAACGAATGTATTTTTTAGTTTATTTTCAACTGCTGAAAAATTTATTGACCAAATCGGTAAAAACAATAGATTGTTTTCGTTTTTTGAATACTAAATATAATATAACTACTTTTGTTTTCAATAGAAAATTTTAAACTGAATATTTTAAACTATTATCGAAAGTCCGTTTTTTGTTTGTTTTGTTTATTGAATGACAGACAAAAAGGTAAAAATATATTTCTTTTATAATTGCACTGTGTATTTCATTAAAACAACTTTACAGATAAAATAATAAATTTATAAATTACTTTTAAAACTACATGTTCAGTTTTTCGATAATATTACGGAAAAATAGAATATAATTTTTGTAACAAATTAGCTTCTCCGTTTATTTTTTTATATATTTTCTACTAGTCTAAATAAAGCTATATTTAATACTGCTCAAAAAATTTTACGCTTGTTTCGTTAACATGGCCTTGAATATCATTAGCTCTCATATATTCAGCAGCTTTTTTGTGGATTCGTGTCTCAAGGTCTTCAAACTAATTTTGAGACACACATTCACAGAAATTATTAAACATTTATTTATTTCTGAAGAACTTAAAACGTCCGATTTGGCGTACAGGTGTTTCAGCGTACAGGTGTTTCAGCGTCAAGCTAAATCTCGTTTATTGTTGTTTTTAACTTTTATTGACATTTCTAGTGTCAAAATGATAAAGTAAAGTCCAAGATATTATAAATAATACAAATTGGTTGATATTTCAAAGAAAGAAAATGTATTTTTGTTCAATTACTCATTAAAATTCGTTAAAAATCACCGAGCTTCTATTGAAGCTATTTTTTTGAGGGTTTATGTCTTAGGTAGTTACCATACGTTAAGTATTATTACTAATTTGGAAAAAATCCTGATTTTTGTAACAATTAAAATTTTTAAATTTCTATTAAAGTACGAAACTAAAGTTAGCAATTTAGTTTCTGATTTTAAATTTATATGGAATTTAAATTCAAGTAGTTTTCAAAAACTACTAGGTTTTGGTTATAGTGTAAACGTAGTATTAAAACACTTCAAATCATATTAGAAAAAGTTTTATAAAAAAAAAGTGCGTCACAGTTGACAGAGTTTTGAGTTTTAGTATAACACCAACTTTTCTTTCTGTCACCCTCTTTAATTCCTTATATTTTGGGACCATGCAGTCTTTGCATTCAATTCAGAAATTTAAAGAAGGACACAAAAATTACGTTTTTCCTTGTTCTTCAACTTATTGAACCCTACGAATGTAACGTAGATGACTATGTAGATGCCCTCATCAGATTTTCATTAAGATCAGAGAAACCCTATCGGGAGACTCCTCCTTGTAAGTGAATATTTGGTTGTTGTTGATTTTTCTTTTGGGTAGGTTTCTTTTTTTCTCTTAAACGCCTTGGTGCTTTGATTTTTCGAACTCTGATATGGTTATTTTTTTGCATCGTCTTATGCTAGAGACCTTTACTTAAGGATGTTATTCTAAGTAGGTTTAGTGGTTTTTAAGTCAAGATATGTTAATTCAAAGTATTTTGATTTAATTTTTCCTTTTTGTTTGTTTTTGTTTCGTTTCAATGACTAACTTAGACTTACCAAGCACGGGTTCTTAAAAAAAAAACACACACTATATGGAAGAAATGGTAGTTAAGATCTCATGTAAATTAAGCCCACGATCTTAGTTCGCTATAGGTTCAATGCAAATATTTTGCATTTAAGTTTGTTTGACTTTTTTGTAGATTTTATAGGCAAATGTTGAAAAAAGTACAAAAAGAAGACTTCATTAGATAATAGTTTGTTTAAACTTGACTGCCTTAGATATGTTCTAATATGTTTTTTTTTAAGTGTATACTCAGCATTAGGTGATGAAGGTAGTGAAGTTTATAACTCTTGCACAGATTACAACTAATTAAGATTTATTTAGATTAGAGAAATATTAATTTAAAGAAATATTTGCAAACTGCAATATATTTGTGCTAATAATATACAATTTCAAAAATAGTACTGATAAATAACCTATATTTCTTGTCAGTAAACAAAAGACTTAGAACACGAACTTGAAAAGTTCTAACAACAGCAGATATAAAAAAATTGGTCAGAGAAATAATTCTTAGTCAAGAAACTCTGTATAAAAGATAATAAAGCTACTAAAGGTAAATACTTTTTCAAGGTAAAACAAATTTTTCTAGAAAACTAATTTCTGAGATGAAGAAATTAATAATTTTTCGTTGTAATATTAAACGAAAATCTCAATGCGTCCTAATAATATCTCAATATATAATTTAACTAAAAATTGTTTCTGGATGCTAAAAATTACAAATTTATCATGAATAGGTTCTTTTTCCAGACAAAATAGTCCAGTAAATCATGATTTTTTAAGTGTTAAAATTCTATATATTCTGCTATAAATCTGATTATTCTCTAAAAAAGTTGAATCTACAGAAAATAACAGTTTAAAAACCACTTCTAATAAATAAAAAATGTAGTTATTTTTAACTTTTGAAAAAAAACAACAAACAAATGCAGTTAAAATAAATAACAATGTCGTAAAATAATTGACAATTTTTTACTACAAACTTTTTGAAACAACTAAAAGTTGGTAAAAAATATTTCTTTAGCAGTTATTTTTTCGATATTTTTAAATTGTTTTACTTTTAAATTTAAAAAAAATTTAAACCTAAAGTTTATTTTTCGATCTTTTATTATAACAATGTTTTATTAGTTGAACATGTTATACTTTTGATTTGAATAAGTTCAATTCTTCCAATTTCGTTTTTTACTTCTCATCGGGTAAATAAAGCAATACGAGTTGATCTATTTCCTTCAAAATGTGGATAAATCTTTTACCCCTTTCTTTTACATTGGTCCTCTGAAGATTTTCGGTGACTCGAAATTAAACATGTAATACCTGACAGTAGATAAGGTCTGCTTTAAATTAGCGGATGAAGAGATAATTAAATTTATAAATAAACATTGCACGGTGTTTTGTTTAACAAAAAAGAAATAGTTTTGAACTTGAAATAATCTTGCTTACATAAAATATTTTTTAATAATATTCAAAATCATATTATGAAGTTTTTATACATTGGATATGCAATGAAATTTTATAATTATTACTTGCATATCAATAATAACAAATATAAACTAAACTCGACATATTCCCTAGGTCATATCCCCAAAACCACAAAAAAAAGAACAAAGGTGAAAAAGGGAAAGAAAAACGGAAAGCAGAAAGGAAGATGAAGAATGAAAAGGAAAGAAGAAAGAAATTGCAAATTTAAAATTTTTTCCACATTAATAAGCTGACCATATCTAAAAAATATTTAGTGAATAGTTTAAATTTTCATTAAATGTAGGAGGTCCAACTTTGTAAAGGCATCTTATGAAAAATGGTACACACAATTTTATGAATATTTTAATACCGGTTCCAAGGGGTTGTTTCGGAAATGCTTATTACAATTGGTGAGTACGTTTCATACAAAAAATATTCCACCCTTCTGTTTTATTTATAAAAGTCTTTTATTTTTCAAAAGAAAAAATTTACATTGACACGAACATTTTTATAACTACTAAGTTTTCATTACCAAGCTATATTATTCTCGAAACCTTAAAAAGTGGTTTAAATCTAAACATTTTTCTGAATCAAATAATTTTTTGCTGAATAACCTTTCTAAAATAAAAAAACAAATAAAAATTGATATCTTTTAGAGGATAATCGCTTGGGTTTATTAAATTTTTAAACAAATAGCATGTATTGTATATCTAAAAGGTAGAGCTTGCACATAACAAACAATTTTTCAATTTATTTTGATCAATTGTGATAATCTTCAATTTCGAGCTCATATATTAGTTCTAATTTAGTGGTATAACAAGGTTATATGAATGTTTGATGTTTGCATTAGATTGCCACTTCT
Source organism: Delia radicum (assembly GCA_021234595.1). Lineage (NCBI taxonomy): Eukaryota > Metazoa > Arthropoda > Insecta > Diptera > Anthomyiidae > Delia > Delia radicum. The sequence goes on along the minus strand of JAEKOY010000987.1, from coordinate 1,012 downwards.
TCCAAAACATGTTCCGATGACGGGAACCTAGAAAATTCCCGAAATAAATTTATCAATACATTCTTGAAAGTGGTCAATTAATAAAACTCTATATATTATTTGTTAGGACAATATCCTTATAAAGAAATATAGTGTATGGCCTCGAACTTGAATAATTTTTTTTTTAAAAAAATTTTATTTAAGAATTTTAATTTTGTGTGAAACTACTATTATTATCAAAATTTATAAAATTCTTTTCAAATATGTTGAAGATTAGCTTTAGAATTTTGGCATACAAAAAACTATGCAAACTTTCGCTTTAAGAGAAGTAGTAGGTCTCACCAATCAATTTGATTTTTCAGATTTTCAGTCAGATGGTTTATTGGATAGTGCGTTTTCAAAAAAGCACCACACATAAATCATGAACGAAACAGCTGATTCGTTACGGCACGGAACGGGCAAGACAAAAGGAGCCTTGACAATTTCCTCCTACATATACTCGATCATAGTTAGATATGTTTTCATGATTTTTCTATGGAATACAGTATTTTTTGGGAACATTGAAACTGTTTTTCATAGCAAACCCACAATACGATAGATTTTCAGAATGTTTAGTGCACATTGGCACGTTTTTGAAGTTGTGATGCCTGAATCGTTTTGGTGGTATTTGCCGCAGATGACGTTTGTTTATTTGTTTAAAAATTATGTCTTTAGTTAATAAAAATTAAAAAAAATTTAATACCACGAATAAGTAAAGGGATTTAGTTTTATGGTTTTAAAAAACAAATAAATGCCTTACACTTTCATGAAGACAAACATTTCTTATAAGCAATTTTTTTGAGAAGTGCATAAATAGATGTTAAAATTTTTTCGCATAGTGTAATTTCGCCCAGAGTACAAATCAACATTCACCAGACGGTGATTCTAATGTCTTGCATAATATTTATTGTAGTAAGACAAAAGACTTAAGACACAAACTACAAATTTCCATTCCACAATATTAATATACACTCACAAGAACTTTTCCATGAAA